>PVIR01012899.1:0-43446 GCA_004026965.1 Petromus typicus | reverse complement strand
TTTACGTCCTGCTAAAGTGATAATGGAAAGCCAAGTTGGGGTTTTGGCTTCCATGGCCTAAGCTCCGGGCGGCGTCTGAGGCTTCGGGAGCACAGGACGGAGGAGCTGGGTGTTGCTGTTTCAGAACATTAAGTGGTTGATTAAAGTGAATGATTCTCAAAACAACAAGACTGGTTTATCTCTTAGGTCATGTATCTTCACTCAGACTTGGGGACTCCACTGCCTTGGAACTCACTGACTCTGGTACTTCGGTGCATTTCGATCTGAAAATACTGTGCTAGTTCTCGTTGTTAGCTTGGTGCCCGACAGGTGGACTAGAACCTGTCAGCTTTTCCTGGCTCAGCGTCTTCCCTGCCATGCTTCTTTGTGGGGGTTCACTGTTTGTGGTACCCATGATGCCTCCTGGGGAGGCAGGATGACACTGAGATGCCATTATGTATGTTCGGGGTTCTGCTGCACACTGGCCACATTCGGGGCCTGGGTCAGGAGCACCCTCCTGGGGCCTGTTGTGGCGGCTCCGGCTCTGCCCTTAGCACTCCCACCCAGGACTGGCACCAGCACTTCAGCTCGGTTGTTTGCACTGCACTGTCGGGAAGTGGAGAGATGCCATCTTGTGAGTACCTGGCAGAGCAAAGCCACACTCACACAGGCCACAAGACAGGGATCTCCCCTGCGCCTTTCTCCAGGCTCAGCTTGGACAGATGGGTAATAAATGTGAGGAAGAAGGCTCAGGACGCTCAGTCTCCTCCCCTTGGTGCTGGACCCCTGACTCCTGCGTGGTGGCCAGCCTTGTTTTGGTCACTCAGAGCCTCTGTTCTTACTGTTGAAAATGGGAACGCTTGGGTCTTCTGCAAAACTTGCACTGGAGTCCTGTGTGCGAGTGCGTGGCTCATGAGCTCTGTGGCCCGGGACTGCCCAGGGACCCCTCCCCGCACACAGCTGGGAGTCCCTGGGCCCAGTGTGCATGTGTGTGTGCGTGTGTTACTTAGAGGCACAGGAGGTGACCACAGAGGGATCGGGATGTTTGAGACAGAACCTGAGCCGTGTTGGTTAAGGATGAGCAGGCTGCGAGGATCTTGGGGTATATTTTTAATGTCAGGTTTATTTATATGATTCGTGATTGACATTCTAGCGATGCTCACCCTGTTTAATGCAAATTTAGAGCTGTGTGACAGCCAAGACAGAACACTTCTGCTCCCCAGGAAGGTCTCTGCGCCTTTCCTATCCATATCCATGGCAACCACTGGTCATCTAGGGTTGGTTTTTTTTTTTGCCATTTGCAGAATGTCATCAAAGCTTCTCTGACCTTGAACCCAAGTGAGAAGGTAAACTCTTTCAGCACCTTGTAAGCCTTCTCACAGCCTGTGCTGTACCATTGATTAGACATAGTTCTGTGCCATCTCTGCCAGTAGAGTTCCAGAAGCACGTCTGAGGGGCTGTCAGCCATCACTCAGTGTCCTCAGCAGTGTTTCCACAGAGCTGCTCACAACTGTCACCAGTGAGCGGAGACTGAATGGGTGACTTGGTGTCTGTCAGAATATTGCTCTAAGTTACTACAGATTCAGCAAAAGCAAGCTGATGCCCAATGGCATCCAGTGTATGTGTTGTAAAGCCTCAAGACTACATTATTCAAACACTTCCGAATGTCATGCATTTCTGCAGAGTTTGTGTAAACTTTTGGAGTTACCCCATGTCTGAGTCTCAGCATTTAGAGCAAACCTTGAAGTGCGATCAACATGCTAATTACAACTCCGGTGAAATACCCTCTAGTCACCAACTAGTCTTGCCCTTATTTTTGTCTGACTGCATACAGAAAGCCAATCAATTCATACTTTTTACGCTCCATATATTTTGTAGTAGATCAGACACGATTGTGATGCTTATTAGCAAGATCATGAAGTCCTCAAAATCCAACTTATTTTCTGTGTGCTCGTCAAGTTCAGAAAGGATCTCTTGGTAGGTTGACTTGGATTCTTGTCCCTGTGAGAATAAAGAATAAGCCAAGCTCTACTTCACTCTGTAAACGTTGGGTTTATAGACAAGAAACTAAACCACATTAATAAGAACAGTGTAGCACACTGCACTAGCAGTACATTAAAACCCCCCTCGGGCTATCTGCTGAGATCTCGGTGCCCGTTCTACAGATACAGTATCAGACTACAGAGCGTTAAGTAAGCTGCTCCCAGACAGGGAGACTGCAGTGTGGAGCCAAGACTTGTAGCCCTGTTGACTTAATTCTAGAGCCCATGCTTTCAATTGCTAAGCTGTCCTGTCTGCCTCAAGCACAGGTATTCTTACGTTTTCAGATTTTCAGTGTAATCTCTTTGTTATGGGAGATATCTTTCCTGTGTTCATCTGAACTGTAAGATTATCCAGAAAAATAGAAAACTGTGCTAAGAGAACCATGTTTGGAAGACTGCTCAGCATCTACTGTGATCACAAATCAAATTCAAGCTCGCAGTTCTGCACAATCCGACTGAGGAAAGTGTCGGAGCAGTGTACACGTACAGAGGCTTTGCAGGATCATCCACAGCTCGAAGCTGACATTCAAAGCAGCAGTTGTTTGATTCTTACACTGAAATGTTCCCATTTGGTTCGACTTCATGTGCAAGCACAGGTGCTATGTGTGAAGTCCGCCGTGGCAGTGATGAGCACTTGGTACTCAGGCATTCTGCTCTTGCACACCTGCGTCCACTCTTGGTTCTTCAGGCTGGTTCTTTGCAGATACCCCTCCCCCAGCCAAGGGCAAGGGCCACAGGGGTCCATGTCCCCCCTCCAAGCCAGCAGCCGCTGTCAGAAAAGGTCTGATTCCAAGACAAAGGTGGGACTTTCCCAATGCAGCTGATATTTTGTTGCTCAAAGGCCACACATCTTTTTTTCTTGCTGCAGATTCTAAGATCTCAGAGCTGTCAGAGGTCTGGTCCTCTTGGGGTATGACTAGTCACCTTGCTGTGTATCTTAGTGGAGCAAAAAATGTGCCACTTTTATTACATCTGGCCAAAGGTGTTAGGAGTCCCAGAATTATGTTCAGGCTTTTGAGAACAATGTTCCCTTCGACATTTTGGTCTCAGCTCAGAGGTCAAGTGTAGCTTAGCAGAGACCTCTGTAAGGGAATTAAGATGGAAACCCAGTTGGGAATGAAGCGGCCTCTACGCCTTTGCAGCTGCACTCCTGGCGCACATCCACCTGCCTGAGGGACTCTCACGGAGCCGGCCACGGGGCCCAGCAATGCCTGAGATTTCCCTGCACGCGTGGCATGTGAACTGTCTGCCACCAGTGGTCCTGAGGGTAGCCGAGGAAGACTGCCTCTTCGAGTCTCCTCAGTTACAGCGCCGCCTTCTGGAGCGTCTCCCTCCCTGCAAGGCAGGGATGACTCCAAAACCTTTCTTGGCCATAGCCAGGCCCAAGAGACAGCGGCTGACGGTATCTCTCCTAATGACCGATTTAAGGCTCCCCTCTGATGTTCTCACGTCACACTTCTTAAAGACTGATTTTCTGAGCCACTAGGTAAGAGGTTTGTTTTCTCTCTAGGAGATGCCATTTCTTTTGGATGAAGATGTAGTGATATATCACAAGATATATTCACACGTTCCTTAAAGGTTCCCTAACACTTTTCTCTCTTGTCAAATTCTGATTAATATTTATGGCCCTAAATAGTCTTTCCTTAAAAATATTTCAAAAATGACGCATGTATAATTTAGAATATTTAGAAAAAAGCATTTAAAAGAGAATGTCCATTCCCTGGAGACAGTTATCCCTTATTAACAATTCTTTCCAGTCATTTTAATGTGTCTCAGACTATATTCATGCACAGCCACATACTTCAAATACTCAGAACTTAGTACACTACAATTATAAGTGTGTGTGTGCATGCACAAGTACAAACATGTATTTTTGATGTCTCAGAATATACGTAGAAACTTGGAGTTGACTTCTATATTTCTTTCTGTTCTACCTTCTAGTGAATGAGGTGGTCCAGGATCACATGAAGCCTTTTCTTGCACATTTTCCTTGGGTCATTTTTCAAAATACGAACAGATACTGATGATAGAATGCAACGCAATTTTTTTTTGCAACACAATGTTAGACAATGTAAGAATAAAAAATAAGAGTTAATAGTCATCTATAGATTTGTTTACTGTGGTCTTCCACTTTTATCCACTGAGTTAACATTTAAAAGATTAAGTACCCTTAAAATACACATATTTACGTGCAGAGAAAATACAAATAAAATATTCAAGGGAAATTACAATGTATGCTGTTGGCAGATGTAGGAGAATATGGAGAATGGTGTTAGATGGCCGAAGCTGGCCATAATAACCCCTTTCGACCGGTGGCTGTTTATGTAACGCTACTCTTAGCTCCACGTTTTAAACACAGATCTCTGTCCTAACCTTTAACTCACCCTTCCTGTTGGCATCTTCACTTTCCCACCTGGACATTTCACGGCGGTCTCAAAACTGACATGTCCACCCTTCTGAGTCGTCACCGCCTCCCTCCCCTCCCACGCCGAAGCTGCTCATTCTCCAGGATTTCTCTCTTCTGGAACAGGGCCACCACCCATTTCTGCCCTCAGAAACTGGAGCGTCACTACTGGGTTTGTGTCTCCTGTATTTCAGCTTTGACAGCCATGTAATGTGCAGATTTTGTCCCTTCTGTTTTCCAAGTGGCGCTTGTAGCTGTCTTGCGCTCTGTCTTTACACCAGCCCAGGCTTCACCTTGCACAGCCGCTCCTTCCCTGCCCCCGCCCTCCCTTGCATCTTGCTCGGTGTGGTTCTTAGACTTGGGCTTGGAGACCGCTTCTGGCCTGTCCTTGCTCTCGGGCTGTACGATACCACTTTTCCTGACTTCTCTGGCCCTGTCTGTCACAGTGCTTTATCACCCCTCATTTTCGCACAAAGGACTTCCCTCTCGAGTCTTCCACCTGCCAAAAGGGCTACTTGGGATAACACCGTTTTCACTTCTTGCCTCACAAACCCTGTACATTCTAGTTCTCAGCTGCACCACCGTTTCTCAGGAGTCCTTTACGACTTACCCTGGCACGGACCCTGTGCCTTGCCCTCTCCCAGGTGCCCTCTTTCTTCACATCCTTTAAATAGTTCTAATTGGTTTTCATCATATGTCTTTGCTGGCTCATTAGCTTGTTTGTTGCATTAAGTCTGGTGCCCAGCTGTCTGCCTGGTATAGAGTTAGGTGGTCAATAAACATTTGTTGATTGAAGCAACACAGTGGGCTCTGGGGCCAGCCATTACGATGTGGCCCTAACTCTCACCTCTGTGAAATTTCCAAATTGGGCTTGCAGCAGGTTTTTTACAGCAGCTTTCCCAAGTTTACCGTCTGAGTCAGAGAAGTGTTTGAAAATCAGAGCAACAGTGGCCATGGCTTTTTCCAGATCTGAGCTCTTCTTCAAAGCTATGATTGAAGAAAAGTGTGATAAAGGTGCTGGAATACATACATCCTTAGACGTAGGATATCACTTTCAAGGGACAGATGGGGAGCAGGTTGGGGGTGTGTGACGCTGTCTTTGGCCCTTTTTCCTGCTGGGGAGTGGGGCACACCAAGGGTCTGATTCTGCATCTTCAAATAATGCAGAGGAATGAAAGTTCCTTTAATAGCATCAGAAGTCATAGAATTAGGATAAGACTTATCCACTGCTTGCTATATGACACTGAGAAAGCACTCAACTCTCTTAAGTGTCAGTTTTCTGAGCTATGATTTTATTCATTTAGTCAACAAATGTTTATAAAATGTGTGTGAGTCATCTTTCCTTTAGTGGGGCAGAATACCACTGAGCAGTAACCAGTTGGAAGAAGCTTATGGTCCCACCCCAGACATTCCCAGGGATTCCACGGAGAGCACAGAGGATGGGGCACAGGGCCAGGAGCGGGGCGTACAGCATCATCCTAGCTCTGCCGTTAGCGGGTGTCAGAGTGTGAGTACGCTGTTCCCCACACAGGATCTCAGCGCCCAGGTCTTTACAGAGCTCAGCTGGGAGTGTATCCACAGGTTCCTCTTATCTCTGGTGTCTTTTTCTGTCCTATTATCTTGGGCTCTGGCTGCTGTCATGGTGGAGGAGCAGATACATCCCACTCACTCCTGCCTTACCTTTTATTGAAGCCAGTTGCTTGGATATTGAAATGCTGCCAACAGAGTAAAAGAAACATAATGATTCTGGGAGTTTGGGTATTGATATCACCTGTGAAGCAAAGCCATCTAAGGATTTGAAAAGCTTGTTTTGTGTAGCTGTTTATGAGCATTCTGTTGGAGCAGCTGTCTGCCCAGATCCCTCATTTGCTTGGACAGAGTGGGAGGGTCGGGCAGGCTGGTCTCTGGCTGCCCTGCCACTGAGTATGGAAGAGCTTACAGTGCAGAAAAAGGCACACCTTGTCCAGCATCATGGCAGTGGCATTGTGCCAGAGTCGAAGGAACCAAGAGGTCGAGAAAGAACAGTGTTTGAATCAGAGGGAAACGTGTGTGCTGAGGCCCTCACATGGGAGAGAGCAGGCAGGACTGAAGAAGCAGACAGAGTACAGTGTGGCTGGAGCCTGCAGTGGAAGGACGCAGTGAGGGAAACTGAGGCTGACATCAAGGGCAGGGCCAGAGCGTGCTGAGGCCAGCGCCCGCCTGAAGGGCAGCGCCTGCCATCCCAAGGGCGGTGGGCGTCACATGACTCCGCTCACACTGGGGAGGTTACTTCACCTGCTAATCGGAAGGGGCTAGGAAAGCGGCAGCCTAGAGGCAGGGCATTGACTTTGGTCCTTTACAAACAGCAAATCAAAGCATGCTAGACTTTTCACCCCCCAAGGGCTGGGATAATTTTACAAATGCCAGAACACAACATAAAAATGCCCACCACAACATAAAAGAGCCTGTGAGGTTCAAGGTCTGCTTGTCATGTGCACTAGTCCACCCACCGCCGCCTTCGGGGCTCATTCTGTCACTTGGAGAGTTAGAAGGTGGGGCTCTGGGGTCTTGGGCCCTTCACGTTCCTCCCAGTGTGCTCCTCTGGTCTTTCTAGAGCCTTGGCGCTGTGATCACCCTTCACCGGGTACAGGATGTGCTGCAGTGCCACTTATCACGACGTGCACTGCACGTTATTTGCTGTCCCTCTAACTGCTTCTCTGTCTGCCCTTTTGTGTGTGGGGCCTGTGAGCAGCCGGAGCAATGCCATTACCTCCACTCCCCTCTCACCAGCTGAGTACTTGTTAGGTATCAAAAAAGGTTTCTGGAACGAGTCCTTCTCCTCAGTGGAATCACATGATAAAGAAGGCTTTTCATTTAGTAGACCTAATTTTATACGCTTGAGTAACCCGAAATGATTTCCCTCCATCCTGAATAATTTGGAATGTGATATATAGTTAAAATCACTACCAAGGTATGTTTACAAATGTCTCTCTGAAGGCGAGCAAACGTATTTGTCCTGGTTGTGTCCTCTTTGCAGTTTGCAGGCAAAGCCCTGGATTTGTTCTCTTTACTCTTACAGTTCACTGCCGAGATGCACTCAGGACGGTAGTAGGCACCAAACCCTGCATCTTAGCTACAAGGCTGTTTACATAAACTCTGGACTCACCCTTAGAGGTTTAACTGAAACTCAGGAAATAGGAAAACAGTGTGATGCTGACCTTTTGGGCGTTCTCCTCGGTGCTGAGGCAGATGTGGGGGCCACAGAAGAGCGGGGTCCCCTTTCGGAGAGGGCTGCGTGGTCCTGGGTGCTGTGCGTGCAGCCTCCCATGGCTCGCGCCCTGTTGAATGTTGTTCTCTCCCAAGCAACCGTCACTTGCCAACTGTCGCTGTTGTCCTTCACAACCACACAGTGGCACTTTTAGAGGGACGTGTGCCCAGGGTTGTCCTGTGTTGCCTGAAATCATCCTGAACTGTAACGAATGTTTGAAGCCTACTGCGGCCAGGTGCTGTTCTGGTGCGGGGATCAGATGCACCCCAGGCTGACAGCGAGCGTCCCCGCAAACGCACACATGAGGGTGATGTGAGGTGGGCGTGAGCTGGGGGCCCAGCAGGCATCCCTGGGAAGTGACAGGTGACGATGAGTGGGTGAGGACCGGGAGGGCGTGGAGCCTGTGCCACAAGGGCAAGAGGCAGCTTGTGCCAAGCCCTAGACAGGAGTGAGTGTGCCGTCGATCCGAGGGGCCGGAGAGGCCCGTGTGACGTGGGCTGTGGCTCATTTGTAAGCCGAAGGTGCAGATCAAGCGTGTGCGGAGCCGCAGAAGAACTCTGAAGCCTCAAGAGGGAAGTTTTAGTCGATAGCACAATGAGGGGAAGCCATCGGAGAGGCTGATGAAGTTAGATTTACAGTTTGGAGTGACCCTTCGTTGCAGCAGGAGGAGGCCAACGGGAGAGAGCTCGCGCGCAGGCTGGCTCAGTGCTCCCAGATGTGTCGGCCTCGGGGAGTCGGGGAGGACATAGCCAGCCCCGCCCCCATCCGGGCAGCGGGGGAGCGAGACGAGACAAGCCCAAGGCAAGCTGGCCATCGTGGTTACGCGGGACAGGACGTGGCTGCTCGCTGCGGTGTGCTGCCGCGGGCGGGCGAGGCGGCCGCGTTCCCTCGCGGTCTGCTCTGCGGCTTCTCGCCTTGGGTTCCTGGGCACTCCCACCCAGCTTGGGAGGAGGAAGAGCGCTGCTGCTCTGGCGGGCAGTGTGCTCCGACAGGATAGCGGCCGCCTGAGGCTGCCGGCTGCACGGCCCACCCTGGCGGGGGTCCACAAGGACCAGTGTCGGCGCTCAGGCTGACATCCTGTTGGCTTCCGCAGAGGGCACTTCGTGTGAGTTCCTAGCGTTTGGGTTTTTCATAAGCACTTTGGTGACTCTGTGGACTGCATCTGGGAGCTGTTGGTCCTAGTTAGAAACAGACTTTGCAGAGTAGACTTGGGTTGGCCTCTGGCTCTCAATTACTAGTTGGGCTCCTAGGGTGAGACTTTAAAAACTACGAAATCTGCTCTCTCATCTGAAACCAGAGCTTCCCTGACTCTTTGCCAAGGCGAAGTGTGCTCATGTTGGTAGGACGCCTGGCAGTTTCCGAGGTAGGAGGGACGGGACCAAAATCACCAAGACAAGCTGGTTTGTTGACAGCATCTGTGGGGTCCCGCGGGACTCAGCGTCTACTGCGGACAGTCGTGACGGGCTCTGCGCAGGGTGAGGAAACTGACACAGACTTCGAAGGAGTGACACCGAGAAGCTACTCGCAGGTGGCTGTGCGGGGAGAGGAGACAGCAGCGGGGCTTGTGGAGTAGGGCTGCGGGCAGGCTGTGGTGGGAGGAGCTGCCGCGGCCACACAGCAGGGAGGGCCGGGCCGAAAGGCCTGCGCTGGGGTCTGCGGCTGCTCTGTGCCTGACCAGCCAGAAAGGCGGGCGGGGGGCCTAGGAGGCGGTCCTGCTAGAGACCCGGGGCTCAGGGAGGGCAGGACAGTAGGCTGGGAAGGAGATGGGCAGGTGAGGAAGAAGAAGTGTGAAGGCGAGGGCGGCGGAAGACGAATGTGAGGGAAAGGAGGCCTGTCCGTCCTCTCATCCTGATTGAACCAAAGCTGACGTGGCCTGGTGTTTCTGCAGACAGTTCTGTTGCCGGTGGACCGTTTCTTCCCGCCCAAGTCTCAAGGTAGCATGGGACACTTAGGTCCTTTACACAAAGTGTTAGCCATCTGGGTAATACTAAAAAACAAGCGGGGTGGGCTGTACCCTTGTGCTGAGTAGCGAGCAGGGCAGGGTAGAGAAATGTGTCTTTGACAGGAGGGGTCTGAGGAGCACACAGGCCAACTGCTGAGGGTCGCAGGGGTGCAGTCTTGTGTTGCAAGCCATGCAAAATCACACAGTATTCGTGGTGTCTGAGGTTTGGGAGCCCCAAACACCTTCGGGGTAAGTGGCAGGCCCCACCACAGAGCAGTGCTGTTGGGTGTTTTCTGTCACACGTGCGCTCCGCGTCCTGCTTCCCGTTCAGCAGAAATCAGGTAGCAAGAAATGGGAGTGAGAAGCTCAAGTCTCAGCTTTGGACTTGATGTTCCCCTTTTATGGCTGATGTTAAGTTCTTTATTGGGAGATTTGGAAACAATAACTTCACAGACTGGATTCTTACAAGCCCTTGACCAATAGAATCAGGCAAATATGTTTACATATGTGTTCCTTTTCCTGGCTGAAAGGACACTTAGTTTATTTTTTGGGGGGGTGGGGACAGGGTTTCACTTTGTAGTTCGGGCTGATCTCACTGTGTAGCCCAGGCCAGCCTCTAACTCACATCAATCCTCCTGCCTTGTCGAGTGCTGGGTTTACAGGCAGTGTGAGTCACCACGCCCAGCATTGTGGAATGTGGTTGCCAAGGATCAAATTTAGGACTTTGCACTTAGCAGGCAGACGCAGGGAGTCCCTGAGCTAAACCCCTGGCCCTGACACTTAGATTTTTGAAATGACCTGTAGCCACTTAGAGTCTTTGCAAGAAGCAAGTGTGGCCTGTCTGTGATATTGTCTGTTTGAAAAGACACCCCCAGAATCACCCCAAGAGACAGAGAGTGTGAATCTTTGAGCTTTTGTACTCTCGCTCAGCAGGTGAGACTTCTAAGACTTCTGCATTAGAGTAACGAGTCTTGTGCTAGGTGTTAGGTAATCCTTTATATTCTCCAAAGGCATTAGAAATAAGAATTCCAATCCTTTGTCGTGATGAAATTCAAGCTCAGGTGGGTCAGAGTTCTTATCTAAAACCCTATGGCTAAGTAGAGATAACCCTAGATTTAAATCGCAGGTTAGAGGTTTCAAGCATGCTGTTCTTTCTTCGTATTATGGGACCTCTTATTATACTATATGATCATATTTCCTTAGCTGACAATTTCCAACTCTGTAAATCTTATAAGAAACTTACCATAACTTTCTAGCCTAAATTAGCTGCTTTATCCCTTTCGATATCTTCAAAGCACATTTTATTTCCAGTACCTCTAATTATCTGCATTGTATCTGTATTAGTTGTGATTTGCTTTTTCTTACTAGATTAAGAATATCCATAATAATAATAATAACGACAAATTGCATTGATTAAACATCTCCTGAATACCAGGCATGGCCCTGCGCACTTCATATGAGTCCGTCCCTCAGTTGCCAGAGCGCACTTTAGGGCGCTGTGATTATTGTTTACATTATGCGGGTCACTTTCTCAGATTAGGAGACCCAAGTTTGTTCAGAAGCACATAGTTAAGACTTGAGATTGAAGTACAAGTCTTTCAACTGTGAGTCTAGCTCTTACCCACAATCCCCTCTCAGGACCCGAGGATGCCCAGGGTGCAGCACCCTACTCAGAAAGTGGTCATAAGGTCAAGTGTTGGTTGAAGGCGGTGACGCACACCCGCGGTGTGACAGCCGCAGAGGAGGCGGGGCGATGCCCGACACCGGACACGCGCGGTGTGCAGTCTCGCTGCGCGTTTCCTAGGAGCGGGAGAGTGAAATGGGATCGTCTAGAAAGTGAGCCCGGCCTGCGTGGAAGAGAGGACAAAGGCGAAGGGTGTGCTTTGCACCCACAGACCCTTAGGAAACGTGTCCACGAGTCTGCGCAGTGCTCGCGCCACTCCCCTTTCAGGGTGTGTTCCGGTTGTTTCCTGTTCAGGACTATTACAAATAAAGTGCCAAGAACATGGACTATTTCGTGCGCGTCTGCACTCCTCTCTTGGTAGAGATGTGGGGATGGAAGTGCGCAGTCGCGGGGAGATTGTTGACTCCTCTTAGAAACTGCCAACTGGCTTTCCAAGGGGGTTTGGGATACGCGGCTTCCTGCGGTGTAGGAGAGTCTCACGCCTCCTCACCACGGGAGCTGTTTCCAGATTCTGGCATCGCAGTGTGGTTTTCAGTTGTGTCTCCTCCAGGGCTGACGGTTCTGAGTAACTTTTTATATGCTTCCTGGCTGCTTGGTTACCTTGGAGCCTCACTCGGCAACGAAAAGGAACATGAATCAAGTACAAAGATATCAAGTTTAATAAATAACTCCCATGTCAGTAAGAGTATTTATGCTGCACTATTCCATTTGTATGAAGTTCAAAAAGTAAACAAAACTGATCTGTGGTGAGAGAAGTTCAGATAATGGTTATCTCGAATGAATATTGGATTAAAATAGTATAAGGGATTTGGGGGGTAATGAAAATGTTTTGTGTCTTAATCTGGGAGGTTTTCACATGGGTGTGTTAATACATCGACAGATGTACTTTAATAAAGTGTATTAAAGTGTTTTCCAAGTAAATCCATTTGGACAGTGAAGCTGAGGAAGCCTGGAGCACCGTGTGAGCGTACCGTACAGGAGGTGTGGGCACCGCTGTGCCCTGCAGCTCCGGGGCGAGTGCTGCTGGCCTCTGCGCGGCTGCTGTGGTCTTTCCCGGAGCCTGGGATTCTTCACACAACCAGAGACCCCTCGGTCCTGAGTTACGAACGGCGTGTGAGAGTGCACTGGGACGCAGGCTCCACCAGAAAAAAGGCCGAATTTATCCTGAACTCGCGGATGGTATCGGCAGCTAGACTGGAGCAGTTTTGAGAAGGGGGCTCTGCTCTGGGTTGGGGTGTTTATGATGGGGCTCCAAGGGCAGTCGGCACAAGTATGCACACAGCTGTGGCCTCTGGGGTGTCGGAGAGGTGATGTGTCCACCCCAGTTTTCTTTACGGCCGTCTGTTCTGTTTGTATAGGAAAGTCTGTTGTCTGTTGAGAATGGCATGTTTTCTGTGACAGTCTCAGGCTAAGTACGACACCCAGAAATGTTTTCCTACATACAAATGGCCAATAAATCATGGAGAAATGTTTCAAATGGCTGGCCACTAGAGAAATTCAAATTAAAACAACCCTGAGATTCTGTCTCACTCTAGAAAGAATGGCCATCATCAAGAAATTAAATAGTAACAAATGCTGGTGTGTGTGTGGGGGAACCCTTTGATATTACTGATGGCAGTGTAACTAGTGAAATCATTGTGGTTATCAGTGTGGAGATTCCTCAGGAAACTAACGAGAAATTCCATTTGACTCAATTATTCCTCTTCCAAGTGTCTTCCTGAAGAAGTGAAAGGTATCATATTTCAGTGAGCCATACACACCCATGTTTATAATAGCACAACTCATCAATTGTGGAACCTGCCTGTGTGTGTATCAACAGATGAGTGGATAAAGAAAATGTGGTATTTACGCACAGTGGGGTACTGATGGGCTATGAAGGATAAATTCAAGAGCTTTGTGGGAAAATGGATATACCTTGAGACTATGTTTTTTAAAAATTCTTCATGGGTACATTTTAAATACACATCATGATCACACTTAACACTGAGAATTTGTACGAGTATATGACACGACTTAATTCCCATCTTCCCCATTCCCTTACCCACCCTGTGGCCCCCACCCCCATATACATCTGCTTCGTTTCCTTTTTTAAGTTTTATTGCAAAATAGGTACTATATATATATATAGTACACGCACACACCATGGTCTCGCTCAGCATTGACAACTTATACCAGTAGAGATTATAATATTAAGTGAAACAAATCAGACACACTTAAATATTACATATTTTCTCTCCTATGAGACGCCTGAAGTCCAAAGAGCAAAATAAAAGATAATAGGAAGTAGGGAGATGGATCTTTCTCAGATGGTAAAGAGACTAAGAGATGGAGGGAGAGAAAGAAGGAGAGGAAGTGAGGGGAAAATAAAAGATGTGTTTTTTACATTACTAACTCCCAACAATACAAACATTTGCTATAAAAATCTCCATCATGAATATTGTTATGTGCATTTAAAATGTATCAGTGTTTTACTTTTTAAAAATTTAATGTATTTCTTTTAAAAAATATTTCTTCCAAACAGTATGTCCTCGATTTTGCTAATGAAGATGGCCCTTTCCCTTCCAATGGGAAACTGATGCCAGTGGTTCAGTTTGTGGTGCTTTTCAATCATTTTCCGATTAACTTCACTGAATATTCAGCGTTTGGCTCAGGGCATTGGGATGTCTGTATCTGCATCACAAAGCCAAATCGAATTCTGCTGTATATAGCCAGGTACTTGCTTTTTCTACATGAAAAGGACTTAAGCAACTCTCCTTCCAGCACAGACAGCATCTTGCACAGCCGGGGTTGCAGCCCACTTCTAGGTGGTGGTGCTATTGCTGCTCTCATCCCTGGCCCTTCTGTCCACCTTTCACTCTGTGGGCCTTGCCCAGGGGCAAAGCTGATACACGGGGCAGAGACACTAACTGATAAAATCAGCCACAATTATGCTCAAAAAACGCAAGCTTGTTCTGAAGTGAATTTTGTGCACATATCTCTCCCATAGTCTAATATTTGTTGAGCACGTAGGATGTCAATACAGTCTAAGTTGTAAGGTTAAAACTTTTAAGATTATGTTAAAATACTCACAGCATGAACTCCATAAATTTAGATGCCTTAATTCTTGTGTAACAGTCCTTGTTTACAGTACGTAATGATCACCACAGTCCTTGTGAGGAGTTGGTGCAGACACATAACACATCTCAATTCTCTTTGATCTTCTGTTCCCTCTCCATATCTTGGTTCCCTTCCTGTGAGGACAAAATCTACCCCCTATTTCCTATTATCTATCTTTTATTTTACTTTCATTTATATTTTGGACTTCTCATATAAAAGAAGTCATGTGGTATTTAGGGATGTGTGTCTGATTTATTTCACTTAACATTGTAGTCTCAAGGTGCATCCATTTTAAATGGTTCAAGTCTGTCCTTTATGGCAGGAAAGTACGCCACTGTGTGTGTGTGTATATATATATATACACGTAGCCTCTCCGAGATTCGTTCTTACTTGATTCTTGATGAAGATCATTTTTTTCCTAGAGTGAGATGGAATCTCAGTGGTATTAAGTAGATTTATGTTGTATGTTCATTGCCACCATCTATCTACAGAACTCTTGATGTTGCGAACGGAAATTCTAGACTGTTAGCAGCAACGCCCACCCTCTTCCCTGCAGCCCTAGAGATGACTGTCTTACCTTCTACCTCTGTAAATTTGAGTAGGTGAGGTCTCACACTGTGAAGTCATGCTGCGGTTTGCTGTTCCAGCCAGCTTATTTCACTTAACGTATTGTCCTCAAGGTTCATCTCAAGGTGTGGCGGGTATAGCATTTCTTGTTTTTTTATGGTGGTGTAATAGTTTATTTCAGGCACAAATATTGATGTTACATTTTATTTACATATTCAACCACCAATGGACAGTGGGGTTGTTTTACCTTTCACTTCTTATGACACTCCTATGAACGTGAGTATACAAAAACCAGTCGTGGCCTACTTTCAATTTCTTTGTTGTACATTCAGAAATGAAATGGTATGATGAGATGGTAATGCTACTTTTAATATTTTAGGAAATGCCACTAACAGTGAATATGGTTCCTCTTTCTCCATTTCCTTGCTAAAGCTTGTCTCCTGATTTATTTTTGATGTTGTATCTCATTGTGGTTTTGACTTGCGTCTTACTAATGATTAGAGATGCTAAGCATATTTTCATGTGCTTATTGTATATTTGTATGTAATTTTTTTTTGTAGTAGCACAGATTGAACCCACGGCCTTTCCATTGAGCTATGTCTCTAGCCTTTTAAAATTATTTTTTGAGATAGGATCTCACTAAATTATCCATGTAAGATTCTCAGAGAGGTGGGATTGCAGGTATGCACCACACTCCCTGCTTGCTGTGTATTGAAGTTGTATTGACTTGACGTGCATTCAAGTTCCTTGTTTGGTTTTATAACAGACAATTTTGTTGTTGAGTTGTAATCATTCCATATATATTATGAGAAGGTTATGTTTTGAATATTATCTCATTTACTCACAATAACACGGAAAACTGTTAACTTTACACTTACCCCATAATGCACACAGAGAAATAATCTGCAATGAATTCACCGAACAGATAGTAGTCTGAACTTGCTGGAGTCCCGCACTGGTAAAAGTGGTGGGGCTGCCTCAGGGAGCCGGAGCTGCGTTCCTGAAGTGGACACTGGCGGAGAGACTCACACGGAGGAGCACAGTGAGGCGTCCGTCGCGGGCTGCCTGAGAGGTGACAGGAACTAGAGAGGAAGACGCTATCGCAGAGAGGAAGGAGGCTACGGTGCGTCAGTGGGCGTTAGAAGATTGCTTTTCTGAGGGACTTAAGGCAGGAAGAATGCAAAGGAAGCAGCTGGTATCTGGGGGAAAACTTCCTGGACAGTAAAGTAGACTGAAATGTACGTCCCTCTCGATGGAGATAACAATAATGGAAAGATAATGGTTGTTGTTATAACTGCTGTTGTCACAAATATGTATTTTTTTGGTCCAGTGTGCTCCGTATTTTCTAAACTCAACAGACAGGTGCTACCTGCTTTGTAAATCATCGTTGCAAAGTCATAACTTGTCTTCTAAACTCAGCAGACAGGTGCTACCTGCTTTGTAAATCATCCTCGCCAAGTTGTAACTTGTCTTCTAAACTCAGCAGCATCTTTTTTGGTCTCAAATTATAACATTTTGACAACACTGAATTTTTCAAATTTTCTTTTTATAAACCACTCTTTGGTACCAACTCTACAAATTTTCTGGGTAGTTCTAAATGTGAAAATTTCCCTGAAAGTTTTCTAAAAGTTTTAAAATTTTACAAATCCGCTTTCCATTCACATCTCCTTATTTACACAGTGTGAGACTTGAGTGCCTATTTCTCTTTTTGTGCCCTCATGAATGTTCAAGGTTACCCTTTTACCTAATTTTGCACCTTTATCAGAAATGATTGTGACATTTTGGATCTGTAATCTGTACTTATTCCACTGATTTCTGAGTCTATCCTTTTATCAGGGTCATAGTCCTAATTACTGGTGCTACTTAATACGTCTTCAGTTAGACCATTTCCTCTCACTTTATTACTTATTTTATGAAGCTGTTTGTTCTAGTTCTTCTTGTTTTCATATAAATTTTAGAAAAATCTTGTGTCTGTGAAGAAAAAACCTTGGTGGAATTTTGATAGGAATTACATTAAACTAGGTGAAGGCAGAAGGAGAGCCTTTTGTACTTATCCATAGTGTTAAGTGTTAATTTTGTCATAATATTAAATATTTCTTTCACCATAGTTTCCTTTATGTTAAGAGGATGTTCTTTCCCTTGCCCCCTTTTAAGGTAGATGTGCTAGACTAAAGGCAAAATCAATTCTTTGAAATGAAATTCTAGGGGAATTTCACCTAGGGACAGGTCAGATGCTCAGCTCCACGTAAGAGTTCTGCAGAAAATCTGCAGAAAATTTGCTATGTCAGTTAGAGATCAGTATGCGCTGAAGAATAAAGTGCAATATACTATAAATTTTGATTGGTGCTTCTATGTTGAAAAAAATGTGATTTGACTTAGCTAAACTTGGATTCCTAGAATATCAAGATCTAATTTTTTTTTTTTTTTTTTAGACAAGGTCTTGCTTTGTAGTTCAGACTGGCCCTAAACTTACCATGTAGCCCAGGCTAGCCTCTAACTCACAGCAATCCTCCTGCCTCTGCCTCCTGAGTGCTGGGATTACAGGCGTGAGTCACCACGCCCGGCACTGTGGTATGTGGTACTGGTTGCTGGTGGGTGTGGGTCACCACAGCCGGCATGGTTGTATGTCGTTACCAGGGATGGAAGCTGGGTCCTTGCACTCACAAGGCAGATGCTGGAGCCACTGATCCAAATCCCTGGGCCTCAAATCTATTTTTTAAAGTTATTTTTTACTCTGTTTAGACTACAATTTCACCATAGTGTGTATAGGGTTTTAAAAACATTGTGTTGATTAAATTGTCCTTCTGAAACTCAAGCAGCTGACAATATGTCTTTCTGGCATGTTTGAGATTGGACAGGTGAAAATAATCAAATTATACACAGAAATATCCAATCTTAAATTCAACAGATATTAATACACTAAGAAGCTATTTGAGGGAGTCTACTTTTTCTAACCAAATACACATGCTTCTGAGACAGGACTTAGGGAAGCAGCCATCGGCAGCTCGCTTGGAGCCCCCACACCTGTCACGATGATCAATGTTTACATGACTTGTCTGCTGGAGCAAACCCCTCCACCAACACGGAGCCACTGATAACACCCCCAAAAGACTGATGCCTCAGTTACCTCCACCTGACTGTGTCTGACACTTAATGAGCAAGAATCCCCACTGCCTCGTATGCGCATCTCCTCTGTCAAGTGTGTAATGTAGAATATGACTTGGGCGGAACTCGCTGGGCCTCGTCTTGAAACGTCTTCCTCATAGCTGCTCATTTAGGGACATCCTTGCCTTTCATACACGTTCACCGGTCTACGTGCATATGTATTCATTCAACAGGCAATGCCGGCTGGCGCCAGTCGTATGTCAGTCACTCTGGAGCTCCTGCGACTGCTGATAATGCCCCTTTCACGATGCTGCTTTTCCCTGGGGATAAGTACTCACCCTGCCCAGGGGACGTCGTGGAGGCACGACCAGCATAAACTCACAGGGGCCGCTGGTCCTGATGGAGGGTGTGACACACCTTGACGGGCACCTCGGGCTGGGGGGCAGCCTCTCTGTGATGTCTGAGCTGAGTCTTGGGCCCCGAGCGACCCCCCATGAAGTGGGGGAGCAGGGGCAGTGTGTGGGAAGCCTGAGCTGGGGCGGGGTGACTGGGTGGAAGCACAGCCCCCCTGTCACACTGGAGGCCAGCATCTGCGTGCGGGAGACAGGCGCTGGGGAGGAGCTGCGGGGCTGCTAAGGAGAGCAGGAGGCGTGTCGAGCACCGTGGTGAGGTGGGAGAGGACAGCCGGGCCGGTGTGGAGACTGCTGACGTGGGTGACCCGTGCGACGATCAGAAACAAGGCGTCCAAGCTGGGAACAGTGGGAAAGCGGGCACAAAGCGCAAGCTGTAGGCGCTGTGGCAATGCGGGGAGGGGGCGAGCATCCCGCTAGGTTGCTGACCCACAGATTAACTTCATTAACTCCCTGGAATTACGGGGGATTCGTTACTCCTCCCGTAGAGCCAGCCGGCCGGCCGCGGTGTCACTGAGGTGGAGGGGCAGAGGCAGAGGGGAGTGCCGGGTGTCTCCCTGCCCGAGTGTCTTTACACGCTGTGCTGAAAACTGCAGCGACCGGCTGGCAAGAGCCTCACAAGCATCACCTGCCCTCACCCCTCTGTCCCGCAGAGCCCAGCTCTTCCCCGGGAGGAAGCACTGGAATCCGTTCAGGGCACTGAGGCAGCCATGTGAGCACAGCTGAAGACACTCAGGAAAGGGGTCTTCCAGCACTGTGTCAGCAGTGGCAAAAACAAGGGGTAGGTGTGCTGGAAACCGGGGCGGTAGTATGAGTAGGATCGTGACAATGTCTCTCACTGTTACATTATTTAAACATTTAAATATTCCCCAGATTACTTGAATCTCACTTTTTCTATGTACTCCGCTTCAGGGACCATCGCTGGAAAGTTCTATAAGAAACTGACAACTTGTGATGCTTCTGAGGGAACGGTTAGGGAGGGCCAAAGGGGAGGGATCTCAAGTTGTGTTCTGTCTTACAAAAAACAAAGGAAAGAAAAGATTACAAAACCAGTAACTGTCTTGTGAAGGAAGAAGAGGCCGCTGGGGAGGAGCCCTCGTGGTTCCAGCGGCTGGGACATGTGCAGCAGGACAGGGTCGCCTGCCCCCACCCCGGACCGGCTTGCTGGCTCGCGTCTCAGGGCTCAATCCACAGTCTGTTCTTTCCTTTTCTTGCGTGAGGACTTCCAGATTCTTCCGGACTGCCTCCAAACAACGCCAAATCAGAACCAGAAGTAGCTTCTGTAGTGAGTCCTTCACCTTTGGCTGGGCTAGAGCTGGCCAGTGCTCCTTTCCCCTGGAATCTAAAAATGCTCTGCAGTGTTATTACTGTGGAACTCACATCTCTTTTGTTCTTTGTTTCTTACCAAATGGAGATTCTGGTGGATCCAAGATCACATTCTGGGAAAGAGCAAATGATGGCAGAGAGAAATACAAGATTCAGTAAGAGCATTTTTAAGGCTCTGCGCTTTGCTCTTTCTTAATGACTGAATCAAGCTCTGGGTCACTAGTGATCCAATCAACAGACAATCAACATGCATCCAATCCACAGACAGAGTAGAAGCCAGCGTTAGAAAACACAGGAAGTGCAGTGGCACAAGACAGATTGAGCAAAGCAGAAAACTGTCTGTTATGGCTTTTCTCCAGTTGTCACCACAAAGCTTCATGTACTCACATGAGGGCTTTCTGGAGTTGGCTGGACCTACGGTGTGTGATATTAAATTAGTCCACTGATGGGTTTGGCATAGTTCTGAGTATGGATAATGGAAAGGCCTCCCTGAGTGTGGGGAATTCTGCTCAAGAGGGTTGTATCGTAGGTGGGATAAGGGAAAAAGGAGGCCTGCTGCTGCTGCTGCTCACTGCCTGCTGCCTGCTGCTTGCTGCCGCCTTGCCATGCACCGTTTCTCCTCCACAAAGCCTTTCTCCAGGCTGCCCTGCCTTGGAACCAGCTGACTATGGACTGAAAACTTTACAAACTGAGCCAAAATAAACTTTTTCTCCTTTAACTTTGGGTACTTAGTCTCAGCAATGAGGCAAGTAAGACAAGTGTCCCATGCAATAGAGAGAAACTTGTTGTATATAACGGGGAGCATTTGGAGCATATTTACTGTTAGATTCTTGTTCATCTAAGGGATGACTATAGTGCTTCAGGGAGCTTTGTGGAACCCACCTGTGGCTGTGTAAATTCTGACTGTCAGAATCCTCTTTGAGAGGACTGTATAGATACTAATATGTCTGCAGAAACAAATTGGCATTAGGCAGATTACTAGGCAGAAAAACATGTGAATTTATTGATAAGCAGATTGCCTGGTAGCCATACAAACAGGATATCCAGGGGGCCCAGATGGCCGAGGGAAATGGGAAAAATCTAGGCAGTTCTGTTTTTCATTTTTCTTTCTTTCTTTCTTTCTTTTTTAGACAGAGTCTTACTATGCTGCCCTGTCTGGCTTTGGATTTGTGGGAACAATCTTGCTGCCTCGGCCTCTCTAGTATGTCAGAATTTAGGTAGTAGACAAGTTTACAGTGGTAGTGAGTAGCTCATAGAAGCACTGAGCCCGCAGAACAGACCAAGGTCTGGGGCAAAATTTCTCTGACCTGTAAGTGTGTTGTTTGATTTTAAATTTCTGCTCTGAGATGCGACTTTACACGTTCTTGGTTGAGAAAATATCAGTAGGAAGAACTGAAAGTGCTGCTCTTTGCCGGTCTGGCCTTTGGGGAGACAAGAGCAGCTCAGAGCACAGCTTTGCCGTTGCTTGCCCTTACGCCACAGGCAAGTAAACTGCTGTGTGTGTGTGTGTGTGTGTGAAGACAGGCACTAATTACTAAACAGACATGTGATTTTTCTGAATAAGAATTTATAAGTAAACATATAAAGTAGGAATATCCATTACTTGTGTATATTCTTTGAAAACTCCTCTCAGCACGGACTGGAGAAGCCAAAAGGCCAGTGCCCTAGAAGGGCCAGCTGCTGCAGAGGGCCCTGCTCCTGCGGCAGTGCTGCCCCCAGGCCCCATCCGCAGCATTGTTCCTGTGAAATGTGCTCCTCAAGAGTGTCTGTCACCAGGCTGCTGAGCTCTGTGCATGCACAGATCACCTGAGTTGTGACCCTTGAATAGAAAGTTAGGAGCTCTGGGACTGCGAGCTTCGTGTAGGATTTGGGAAAAGGACAGGAATTCGTGGGGCAGCTTTTACCTATTTGTACCAAATTTGGGAAGTAAGACATTTGCAGTAGTCAATCAGGATAGACTGATTGTGTGAAGAAACCAGGGAAAAGAAAGGTTCAGAAGAAATGTTAGCTCTCAGCACACAATATTTAAAATATAAAACCTGTTTAGCTTTTGCTTTCTTGTGATCATCAAAGTGGCAGGAAATCAGGTAGCATCTTATGAGTCACTCGGATTTATCCGCTCAGATGTGATGTTTGCTGTTGACCAAATCAAGAGGCTGGTTATTCTGGTAAAAGAAAAGGATTTTTTCAAAGCTGGCTCCAAAGAGAGAAAGGGGGCCAAATGGAGGGCAGAAGTCTTTCATGTAAGGAACAGCAGGTGGAGGGCAGAGAGGTGGGGCAGGTCTTTGCACTTGCTTGCTTACTTTCAGTCATTCTCACGCCCTCCCTGCTTCTCTCTCTGTTCCCCTCCCCCATCATATTTTGCAAAGGAACCAGGCTCCCCTGGCCTCCTGGGCCAGCCATGTGCGGAGCTGTCACTTACTTCTGTGGGGCTGAGGAGAGGGGTTTGGTTCTGTACTCAGACATCTGCAGAAGCTGCTTATCCCTAAAAGAAAAAGATCTCACTTTTAAAGTTGCATTTTGCAGTGCTGTCGTAGTCACGTGAGATCCTTGCGAGGAGGAGAAGGTAGAGGCGGGCCAGTGCGGGCTGCCCACGGCACAGGCTGGTCAGACCCGCCCAGCCTCAAGGGCTCCAGCAATCGTACAGGAATAGAACAGTGAAGCCTCGATGGCCAACTCCCCATCACCAGGAAATCCCAGACTTGTTAGTGGTCTTCAGGTGTTTTGTGCAGTGATCTAGGGCATAGATAGTGAGACTTGTCTGTTTAGAGGAAACACTCAATTAGGGTTAAAATATTTTCAAAGAAACATAAGATTTGCAGGAGCATAGCTGTGGCTCACTGATCTTTTGGCCCTTCTGGACCTAGCACAGTTTCTCCAGCTGTGACTGGAGGGCCCAGGGCATGCTTGGCTGCTGAGAGTTCCTGGAAGTGATCTGCCAGCCAAGAACTGAAGCCCAGCAAAGCTTGGGTCTGTCAAACACGCTATGAAACTGTTCTTATCTCCACTGGACCTTAGCAGTCCTACAGCTTGATGAGCGTTATGACTACAGCTTTATTGGCATTGGCAAGTAGATCTGACAAGTCATCTTCCCGCTGTTGGGTGCCCAGGGTCCCTGTGGAAAGCTCGAGGAAGCACTTGGAGGCCTGGGTTTTTGGGCACTTATGTCCTTGCTGGACAGACAAACACACCTGGCTTCAGAGGTAACAGGATGGCGCCGGGAGCACAGCTGTACTCTAGAGAGGTGTTTACAGCAGGGCCCTGCATGCACAGGACCGGATCTCTGCACCTGGGGGATCGTCCCACTCCCGCCTCAGTTTCCCGAGCAGGGTCCTAGTCTTGTGCATCTCAGTATCCTCACATTCAGGGCATTTTATCATGCATTTCCCGAGCAGTGAACATGAGAACAGATGTAGAGTGTGTATGTAATTGTCTGCATAGATTAGGTAGGTACTCAGCAGACAGAAGTAATGAAAAATTACTTTACTGGTGAAGAATTTCATCATTATCTAACTTTCCTAAACTTTGGTTGATAACCTACTGTATAGTATCTCTATCATTGTGTTATTATGATTAAGTGCAAAGTACTTAATTAGCTCACTGGCTGTTTAAATATTTTAAAATTATTACTTTATAGATATTAAAATTGTATATTTGGACATCTAAGTAAAATCTGTTGGAGTTAAAATTGTATGTACATATCAGGTAGGCCAGGTGATTAATGGAGAAAAATGTGTTTTATGGTCAAAAGAAAAAAGACTTCAGTGCAAGACCTTTCCTGGCACCATGTTGGCCAAGCTCTATAACATCTCTGAGCCTCAGTGTGGCGACACCGCCAGCGTCCGTCCGTCCTCTCAACGTGAATGCTGACCTGACTCCCTCCTGGTAGCACTTGGGAGCTCACAGCTCTCTCCATCGGCACAACTTGTGCCCTGGGAGGTTTGCAAGCCTGGGGCACAGTTACCTGCCAGTGCAACAGGAGTGGGCAGGGTGCCCCAGCTCCAGTGCCCAGGTCTGGGCTGCGAACTGTGCTCTGTACCGCATTTCCAATGAGACTGACGCCCCCGGCCTAGCCACAGCGCCACCTTCTCCACAACGAGGAAGACTTACCAGCTGCCCCCACTGTTCACTCCCCAGCCCTCAGCTCATACGTGGTTCCTGTCTCAGGTCTGCCTCCGGGAAGCCGAGTCCGGTTACTCAACTTCGGAAGGAGACAAGGCCTCGGCTGTGAGAGGCTCATATGAGTTCAAGGTTGGCACGACTCCCAAAAGTGAAGTGCTCAGTAGAGAGGAGGGTGTTCCTGTCCCCACACCAGGGTGTGCCCAGCGGTCAGCCCGGGCTGCTGTGGCCCGGCCGCACGCTGCCGCCTCGAGGCTTCTGGCTCCCTGTGCTCTGGCCTCCTCCGGCCCGCTGCTCTCCTCAGGCCTCCTGTTGTCCCTCTGACATGTCGCACTGCTTCAGTCTATCCCATTTCTTTATTTTCACACGCCCCGTTTGCCCCGCTAGCATGCGGGTAACGTCTACCTTCTTCAAGCCCAGTCTAGTCGGAGTCTGCAGCCCTGTCTAGCATGGCGTGGCACAGGGGGAGCCTAGTAAATGGCAGGTGAATGGACTAATGAACCAACCTGCTTTTGGCATTCCCGCTTATAGGAAGGTGTGGAGTAGTACCTGAAATCCCAGGCCTTCACTGTGTTCTTCCCAGTGCGGACATCTCAGGAAACTAGAGGACAGTCCTGAGCCAGGAAACGGACGGACGGAAAGGTCTTTCCACAGCGACAGCAGAGCTGGGCGTGGCCCTGTTTTTCTGCCCAGTGGCTTCCTGCTCACGGAGAAGGCCTGTTCCTGTGGTCTGAGGCCTCTCCTAATCTGACTGCCCTCTCCCGGGGTGTCCCGGCCCACGAGTTCCTTCTTATCCAGTCTTTAAAGACTCTGGTGGCCTCCTCCCCTTCCTGTCTTCCAATCTCAGTTTAAAAGTCACTTCCTCGGCTGCAGGCTTGGATTGTCCTCTGCCCCACCCCTCTCTGCCTTGTTCCGTTTCTGCCCTCCCTACCATGGTCAGAATTTACTCTTACACCTCTTCTTTGTTTATTTGTCTGTTACTTGACTCTTCCAGTTGTGAGTGTAAGCTCTAAAGATGCCAGGGGCTGTTTCACTCACAAAGAACGTGACTTATGAAAACCCGGGCTACCATAAACTTGGGGAAAACGTAGACCTTCGCATTTAACTCGGAGCCTCGCGCCTACCCGCTGAACTCAGAGCTGTGCATTCATGCAGCTTTTCCACGTGGAGTAGGGCTCTTGTCACAGCTGCCCTATGAGCCCTGCTTTCCAGCCTGTGTGAGGAAAGTAGCGCTTAGATCTCTCTCGAGAAAGTGATTTCAAATGTTGGGTTGTGGGCAGGGAGCAGGAAACTGAGATTCCAAGTCAGGTCTGGACACTTGGACCTGGTCTGACCTACTGTAGCAAATACTCCTCCTTTTAAAAAAAGTCCAACTCTGCTCCTGCTCCTTAACAGCAGAAGGAATAAAACCAGGCTAGTCAAGCCCCTGTTGTGTTAGTGGTGCTCTTTACAGGACTCTGCAGCCCACTGTGGACTCTCGCCTCAGTCTCTGCTGGGGCAGCCAGCGTTTCCGCTTATCAGAGCCCCACAGGCCCTGGACTGCTGAGTCGGTGTCTGCTGCACAGGGAAACGTCTTTGCTTTGGAGTGTGGCGTGTTCGTGATGCTTTAGGAAGCCAAGGTCCGTCTGGGCAGTGCCGAACAGAGCAATCGGGTCAGGCCGAGGCCCCAGGAAACGGGATCGATCACCCGGGTGTCTCCCCAACCTGAGCCCGAGACACAGCAAGAGCTGCGACCTCTTTCTTTATCCCAGCCTGTCTGGTCCTCTCCACTTCACTCTTTACCTCTAGCCGCTGACACATCCTGGTCCTTCTGCGTCTCTCCCCTGTTTAAGAATCCCTTAATGCGCCCCCTTAGCTCCTGTAGGATGAAAGGGGTCCTACTCATGGCCTCCACACGGGCTGCAGCCCTGCCCCGCACAGCTGCGCTCGCCCTCCCCTTGCTCTCAGCAGCCTGCTGTCCCTGTACCAGCGAAGCTCTCTCCCCGCCCTTGTCCCTGCGGCGCGTGCACAGCGTCAGGTCCGCAGCTCCTGAACCTCCTAATAGCTCAGTCTCAGTGAGCTGTCCTGAAGGAATCCTCCTCTGTGGCACTTGGCGCACTGGGGTATGATTGTTAATGTCTAGTTCTCCTAGTGGAAGGACAGCTTCTGGCGCCTTGCTCATACTGTATCTCTTGAGGTCTCCTCAAGGAAGTGACTCCTGCTGTAACGGTGGGGGGCAGCGCCCGCTGTGCCAGCTTCAGGAAGCAAGGGCAGGGAGAGCAGTCTCCAGTGGAGATGCCTTGTGGAGCCTTGGTCTTTCCCTGGCAAGGCCAGCAGGGTTCACTCATAACTCTTCACTGCTCAGCCAGCACTTTTTACAATCGATTTATTAAGTTCAAATAAACATCACAATACAGATCTACCCAACAGGTCACAGGTCTGGTTACAGATATCATCTAAGACACAGGCTGTTTTGTGCTAAAATGCTGCTAAAATCACAGATTCCACAGCAGTTTGTGCACGGAGAATGGCTCAGCTTGCCCTTTGTGTTTTAATTAAGTTAAGACGAAAAGATGAAGATGGGCCTTTCTTGGTAATGAATCCCTTCTGGGGACTGTTTCTGAGAATCTTTGGAACACAGAGCAGCCCAGGAAACTGCTTTTAATTTATAGCTCCACTCAAGTCAGAAGTAGTAATTTTGTTGAGCTGTGACTTGTAAGATTTAGTAAATTGAATTGAGGTACGTATTAAGGTTACAAATAAATAGGATATAAGTGCCCAGCTGGCCATGGGTATCTACAGAATATCCCTTATAGATGAATATTTGAGCACAGCAGCCTCTGACATCTGTATCCCGAGTATTCTAAGAAAGCACTGCTCAGAGCACAGACAAGTATCAGGCCCTGGTCTGTACGGTCCACAGAACACAACCACAAAACACGGCAGAAAGTTACAGGACAGTAAGTGCTGAGCTACGTACACAGAATAAATACTGGGCAGTTACCGTACACAACACTGGCCATCTGCTAATGAGGAAAACCCCCAAAGTTTACTTACAATGCATTCAGAACTTGGGTGAAGCCAGAGAGACACATTTGCAAAATATACAAAGTAGTGAATATATTTCTTTAAATGTCCGTTTAACAAATTCATGATGCAAACTGGGAAATCTTCATAAATACAGCTGCGATGTTTATTGTGTGAGAAAATGCTTATTCATGCACTAACGTATGTGAGCATTGATCATCAAGTTAAAAAACACTGATAATTGTCTGAAATAAATGAGACTCACAGTCCTACAGGGCTTGGAACTAAAGCCAAATACATGCATGTTGTGATATAACCAGGTATCTTCCAGGAATCATTAAAACATTTTCTGCATCAAAATCATAGGAAACTCAGTACTATTTAATTTACCTTGCACATGTAACATACTGGAGACTTTAAGCTACAGAATGCTTCTACTGTCTCAACACACGTACAAAACGACCATAAAAGCGTGTGTATGTAACGAGCTCTCCAGTTAGCCATCTGTGATGAATTACCCACTCCCTCGCATGTCTGCTCTCTAAGTACCATTTGTCATGACCCAGGCCTTTCTGCCTTAATGAGGACTACAGACCCTGATTCACATTCAGTACTCTGCATTAATAATTGATTCTGACTCTTAAAATCTGTGCCACCGTGAAGGAAGGTGGTGAGGCTAGCTCCAGGAAAACGCAAATGCCACCCTGCTAAATCTGATTGGTGAAGGAGGTGGGGCCGCTGGGCTGCGGGCCAAACTCCTCGGAGGATGGCCCCATGCCTGCCTGCTGGCTGTGCCCGCCCCCTGACCCATAGCTGTCGTGGTTGTACCCGCCATGGCTGTAGCTGCTGGAGTGCTTTTCCGTGGGGTCCGAGAGGTATCTCTGTCCAGAGGAGTGCCAGCCGGTCTCCTTGAACACAAACCATATGTTTCCAGCCCAGAGTATAAAGTTCAGGAATCCAAATACCTGAAGGAGAATCAGAGCAAATGCGTTGGTACACAACACAGACAGCTTTTACAGAAAACTCCGTTTCCGAAAGACTTTTCACAGTAAATCGGGTCGATGTCCCTTTCAGGGCTGAGGCCCATTCAATTCTCCCTTCAAAACCATTGTATGTAGAATATCTGGCAGTGATCAGATATGTGTTCCACATCCAGCAAGTGCTTTGTATGTATCAGTCCTGAGAGGACAGTACTGTTACTGTGTCCGCATTAAAGACCTAGAAACGGGCTCCGCAAGGCCCCAGATCTGGCCAGAGGTCACGTGGTTTGGTAACGGGTCGGGTTCCAGCCCAGTACTGTCCGGGTGGGAGCCTGCGTCCTTACCGAGCCCCCGCTATCTCCCAGAGTAGGCCATCTTCACAGGGTGTGAGACTATCTTAAGGCGGCATAGGGTTGAGTGTTTTTACTCCACAATTATCCATGAATTTATAAGGTTGCCTTTTCTTATTGGCTAGAGATGCACTCACGTATTCACTATAATGATATGAGAATAGAAAATGAACTGATTTAGACAAATGTGGGCTAAACCTTAGTGTGAGCCCAGCAGTGAGCACGCGGATGAACACACACAAGTCTGGTCTGTGCAGTCAGACACCTCGTGAGTCTCACCGTCAGAAGTGGGTGTGAAGCCAGACTGCGGATGAAAATGTGGGCCTGGAGAGCCACAGAATGTTTTCTGAAGAACTGAGTGTAGCAGAGCGCCGTGGACCCGCCTGGATTCCAGCCGTTTAGGAAGCTGAGGTGGGAGGATCGTGGGTTTGATCCTGGGCAGCTTGGTAAGACCGTGTGTCCAAAAGTGGGAGGCTCGGTGTAGCTCAGTGCTCCCTGGGCTCAGTCCTGTGATGGCTGTGTCTAGACATCCCCACAGTCTGCAGTCACAACTGGCTTTTCAGAGCTGGCTGGGCCTAGTGTGTGGGACTGGTTCCTGGTGCCTGGCTTGAGGGCCCTAGGGTCACAGATGCGCGTGCTGCCACCCTGAGTCTGGATGAGACAGAAGGGGCAGGAGGACGCTGTTGTGGTCTCTTCCTGGTCTGGCCGTTTTCTGCCACACTGAACTCCACCCCCCCAAGCCACCTGCCATGGAAGCAGCTAATGACAAATGGAAACGTCTACAAACTGTGAGGCAAATAACCCCTCCCCTTAAGTTGCATATTTTGTCTCAGCAACGAGAGGAAAGTAACCAGGACAAGTCCCCAGCACTTAATACAACAGCAAAACAAAGGACCTGGAGTGAGGCTAACGTGGGCTTTCTGTCTGAGAGGTGACAGCAGCCAGACAGAGCAGAGATGAGACCCTCCCTTGTGCTCACTGATGCCTGGCTGCGGAGACCTCTCCCTGCCCCACCCCCTCTACCTCTGTTCCTAGTTTGAACCCTCTTCTTCCGGGAATGTTCATGGAGAGGCTATTTGGTGTCATGCCTTACGCTGCCCACTGCAGGAGATATAAAGCAGAGACAAGGCATGATAATTACTGGGTCAAATTGAATTAGGTAACTGGTGCGGAAAAACTTTAATTCATAGACAGGGTGATCTAAGTGCCTATGGTTAGTAGGGTATTTTCCATTAAAAGGAGTTTTGTAAGCATCGGTCAGTGGATAAGTAAAAAACTATCAAGATCTTTCCTGACGTGAAGGGCGGATGTCAGGGCTGCGGCTTGATCTGTTCTGTCTCTCTGGGTCACTCCACAATTCCCACTGCTACTTGGCCTTTCACAGGGCTGCTCCAAGTACTCAAATCAAAAAATACAACTTCAAAGTAGGAACATGAGACATTGGCAGGCACGTACTTAAGGGGCACTGATTTCCCCAGACACTGTCCTCACAGATGTGCCCCAGGTTCGGCTGGCACATTTTGGGGGCCTGTGGGCCCTTCAGTTGCTTCTTTGCAATTTCTTGCATCTGAAATATGGAGACAAACTTTGACTCAAGCTCAGAAGTGGGAACAACAGGAAAGGAGTGTGAAAGAGACTGTATAAAACATGAGAAAAAGAATAGAGTGGTGAAATCTAGCTCGTGAAGCGGGAGAAACAATTTGTGGCTGACATAGTTACAGTGAGTAAACTTTTAATAACAACTGGGGACTTTCAAAATTTTCACTCTTCTTGCCCCACTTGGGATGCGACGCTGTACAACACTCAGGAAGTGAATGCATTGTTGTGGCATCTTACAGGTGAATGTTTGTACTTCCTGTTTGCCGCTTGCTGGTTACCACATTAGGTATTTTTCCTGCTTATGTTACTGAATCCTTTCAATAGTCCTGAGGTCTATTCTATGATTACCTGTCTCACAGAGAGCAAGGTTTCAGGGAGCTGAACTGATTTTTCTGAAGGAGGTTATCACACAGTGGAGCAGGATTCAAATGCTTGCAGACCATTTCTAGCACTGTGCCTGTAACCATGTTGGGGGGCAACAGCATTAGGTTTGACTCCGGCGGTGCTAAATAGGATGGACACCTTACACAGGTTCTTTACCCTCAGCTCCCTGCATCTGCAATATCTAAACAGTGCACCTAGTTTTTAGTGTAATGCTGAAACTATAGATGCCCAAGCACTTTAAGAAAGTGATTTTGTTCCCAAAGTAGAAGACGTGATTATTATTTCCTCCTGCTCCTTGACTTGCGTTGTTCACTTGGTATGGTGACTTCTCCCAAAGCTGCGCTGGCCGGCAGGGGGAGCCCTGTTTTGAAGACCCAGCTTCCCCAGGCCACCCCCCAACTATGAGATGCCTCACCCAGGGGGTTAATGAGGTGCCTGTTAGCAGGTCTTTGCGGTAGCACTGGCCTTAGTTCAGCCCATGCCTCTTAAAATGTAAACACAGAAACTGGGCAGTGCTGTCTCCTGCCCTGTGTGCAGGAAAATAATAAAATTCTGGAGGGCAACATGTGTCACTTTCAATAATGTTGAGACACTGAACAGAAAGACATGGGGTACAGGAAGACACGGGGACGAGGGAGGGGATAACTGTCTGGTTTCCGGCCTGCCCTTCAGGCGCCGGCTCTGGATTCCACCCTGGGAAGGCACATTCCTAGTACTTCTCCAGTTATTTTCAGTTTTGGCTCAGTATGGTTTGGAGGCTTGTTCGTAGTCTTAGGACAGCTGCTGTGTTTCCCCAGTCTGGTAATGTAAGCCTGGTTTCCTCTGCAGAGCCAAGTTTCAGTCAATGGCTCGAGCTGTTTGCTGGACTTTGTGACTCAATCAGATAGACGCGATGTTAGGGAGCCTTCCCTGCTGCTGAGTCCCGGGCCCTTGGCGTCTGGTGTCCAGAACGCTGGCTCTGCTGTAGGTTCTGCCCTTTCTGGTTTCTTCAGGTCTCTCTGGTTTTGAGCTACCTGACTTCTTTCCAAAGGCTAGTTGTTCCCTGGTGAGGTTAGAGACAACTTATCTCTTAATTCAAATGTTTGAATTCGTACAGACACTGGCATAGGAGCGGGATCTAAAGAACAGACTGCTTTCAGGGCTCTTTGCTTTTGTGAGCCTGCGTGGACTTTCCTGACAGAGGAACCGGGATTCTTCACTGATACAGACACATGGCATGACACCGCCAGCTCCGTCCTTCCGTGCACAGCATGTTATTTTTTTTATTTTATTTTTTTTAGGTTTTTGGAGACAGGGTCTCGCTTTGTGGTTCAGGCTGGCCCTGAGCTCAGCCTCCAACTCACATCACAATCCTCCTGCCTCTGCCTCCCGAGTGCTGGGATTCCAGGCGTGAGCCACCACGCCCGGCACTGTGGTATGTGGTACTGGTTGCTGCTGGGTGTGGGTCTCCACGCCCAGTATTGTTATGTGGTTACCGGGGAATCGAACCCGGGTCCTTGCGCTTGCGAGACAGGCGCTGGAACCACTGAGCTAACTCCCCGGCCCCCATATAGTTCTTTTTTTTTAGGTTTTTGGAGACAGGGTCTCGCTTTGTGGTTCAGGCTGGCCCTGAGCGCAGCCTCAAACTCACATCACAGCAATCCTCCTGCCTCTGCCTCCCGGGTGCTGGGGTTACAGGCGTGAGCCACCATGCCCGGCACTGTGGTATGTGGTACTGGTTGCTGCTGGGTGTGGGTCTCCACACCCAGTATTGTTATGTGGCTACCGGGGAATCGAACCCGGGTCGCTGCGCTTGTGAGACAGGTGCCGGAACCACTGAGCTAACTCCCCGGCCCCACAGCATGTTATTTGATTTCGGTCTTTTATTTCCTCTTTTTGGTTTTAGGAGGCATATCACATTGTTTTACTGTTTACTTTTATTGTTTTTATTGTTTTATGCAAGTCAAGGAGCAGGAAGAAATAATAATCATGTCTTCTACTTTGGGAACGAAAACACTTAAAGTACTTGGGCATCTATAGTTTCAGCATTACACTAAAAAGTAGAAACAGTGTTTTACAGTTCCTATCTTATGGTCTGAAAATTATTAAAGACACGAGAAATACAATGAAAGGACCAGGGAAGATGTCACCATGTTTTGGGAGACTGATGATTAAATCACAAACACTTCAGGCAGTTTAATCTTTACTTAGATTCTGAGATACAACTTACATCACTTTCATGATTACTCTCTATAAACAAACTACAGGAGCAATAACTCACATGGCAGTGTACACCTCAAGTAGTCACCTGTGGAGGTGGCCAACAATAAATAAAAATAATGTGAGATTTTAACATAGAGGGTTACCGTCACATCCTCAGGAGCTGAGAGGCAGCACCTTCCCTTTTGTAAGTGCCTTTCCAGGCTGCATGTCGGAAGGCTCCCGCAGGGCAGCCTAGCCTTGAAGCGAAGATCATTTTTTTTAGGGTTTGCTAAGAACGTTGTTGTAGCAGGCAGTGCCAATCCTCCCTCCCTGTAATAGATGCTGTGCTTTGCTGCCGTTATAGCCCGTATCTTTTTCAGACACAGCTTTTTTTCTCTGAATGACACATGTTCTTACTCTTAAATAAATTAAGACTGCAATTTAGCATCTCTTAGCTGTCCGACTTTCTATCTGTTTGTAACAGCCATACACTTAATGACAATATTTGACTTTGTTCAATTAACACAGTGCATCTTTCTTAAGCTACTGTTACAGTTTGGGTCTGGATGTCCCCCACACTCTCAGAGGGGGCTATTGTAAGTCTGTGTGACAACTGAGTTAGCCCACTGACTGATTTAGCATGGTTCTGGGTGAGGGTAACGGGAAGGGCCCCCCGAGTATGAGTAGGACTGAGCGCTAGGCGTAAATCCTGGATGGGATTCACGGGAAAGGGAGTCTCCGCGCCTCCTGCCTCCCGCCTTGGACCTCTGCTGTGCCACTTTGCTTTGGAGCCCGCAGAGTATGAACCGAAACCTCTAGTAGAATCTGTGAGCTAAAATAAACCGGTCCTCTTGTAACTTGTGAGTGTCAGGCATTTTGTCCCAGCAGCGAGGATGTAACCAGGGAAGCTTTCAAACAACTAAACCGGGAGTGTAAAGAAGATCAGAAACTACCATGACTAATAAAATATTTATGTCATGTGTCTCCTTTTGTGCCCTTCCATCAAATGGGAATATTCTAACTCTGTTTGGCTTAACTAATATGTTCCTCCTGGGAAACTTCTATACCATCAAATATTTCTTGAAACTTCTGGCAGGCTTTTGTTTAGCAGTCAGACTTTCTGTGTGCCTCTGGCTTACCATTTTGTCATCTAAGTAGCAGATGTTAATAAATTCTGGGATTCTATTAATAATGTCATAATCGGAGGCATTAAACTATATGGATTCTGATAATAAAAACATTGAAAGCCAAATGATCATCTTGTACCCACAGTTAAAACATCATGCGTTTTGATTGGCCTACTTCTGGAGGTAGAAATCTACAAGATGGCTTTGGAAGTATTTTTCTTGAAGACTGGAGGTATCGTACTTACCACAGAGGTGTTGAGGCTGGACATGACAGGGCTGTGCACCGCCGTGCACTTGTTAGACGGCTGCTTGCAAGCTGACATTAGTAACAGGACTTCTTTGGGGTCTGTTGCAACTTTGACATCAGATAGGCCTTTCGCCCAGGCAGATGAACCCACCAGCCACAAGAATGAGAAAACCACTGTTACAATGAAGTCCTACAGAATAAGGGCCAAACAAGAAAAGAAAGCAGATGGGAATTGTAAGACCACATCATTTTGTTTATACAAGTATTCAGCTTTGGACAATTCAGTGATCCCACAGCATTAGGAAACACGTTGAAAATAAAAGTTTTCTGATACAGAATTACATACAATGAACAGTGATATAATAATAATAATCACATTTATCAAATGTTTGGTTACGTTCCAGGGATAATACCAGGACTTTCTAATAATCACCTGGTGTTTCCCACAAAATTCCTGCAGTGAAGTCATTGCCATCATCCTATTTTGATGTGAGGTGAGAAACAGAACGGTGTCCGGCTTGTCCAGACTCCACGGATGTTGGCAGTGGCGTCCCCACCACTTCGTCTACACTCTTCCCTACCATGCCATGCTTTTAATATGCAGAGAGATGCCAGTTGACAGACTCCGAGGTGGCGGCGTTCGTGCAGGCGCCTGCTGGTTAATTCAGAAGCGATGCCGATAGGAATGACGACCGTAAGGCTTAGACCGCATCGAGTTCCAGCTTGCTGCTCCCCTGTGGCTGGCACTTTTTCTCACCCAGGACTCACACTGAAGTGGTTGTGTATTTGCTTTTGGACATTGTGGACTGAACCGGGATCTCTGCCTCTCCTGTCATGTTGCTAGAACCCCTGCTTGACATCCAGCCCCAGTTTGCGGTGCGGTCACACTGTAGGAAGCAGACTTGTGAAGATGCCAGGAGGGTGGTGAGGTGAGACTAGGATGCAGAAGGCGGAGCCAGTCATGACAAACCTCTTAGCTTTGTTTTTCAATTACTGGTCACGCCTTATTTTTATTGAGCATTTATTGCACACTAAATAAATTTCCTAATTCACACGTCTTAGCTCACTGAACTCGGACAGCTGCAAAGGGGACTACATGCCAGTCCTGCCTCCATTGAGACCCCGAGGGGACCTGGATCCTGCGGGGCCGCCGAGCGGCTGCAGTCACAGGCTGGCGGGTGGAGGGGCCAGGGTGCCGCGCTGCCACTCGCTGGATGTGAAGTTCTGCTTGGTTCATGCAAGAAAAACAGCAGTGAGACCTCACGACTGCTGTCCAGGGTCTGTGTTGTGGGACTAAATACGGTGTTTTTGATCCAACCTTTTGTCTCCAGGGAGCATCTTGTAAAGAGATGTGCATAAATTAGCTGTGCAGTGAGGGGCAGACAGACCTGGGCTCGAAGCCTCGGTCATCTGCTGGGTCGCCGGTATCCTGCAAGGATGCGCTAGGTGTCCTAAAGCCTCAGTTTATCTCTCACTCAGTGGGGACGGTACAGTATCTCTCTAACCAGCTGGTTGTGGGGATCAGAATGTACAGTAAATTAAAGGAATGCTGCTATCCTAGCAATTAGTCATGGAGCCAAGTGTGGAGACACTTGCAGTTAATAGCTGAATTTTTACTGTAGCATATCATGAGCATTCCGAAAATGTGGAAGAAAATATGCTCTTTAGTGAAGTTTATGTGGATGATTACTACACTTGGTCTTCTGAGTTTTAATCAGTGTAGTACTACTTAATTTTTTTATTTTACCCTATGTTAATGTTAAATATTTCATTTAAAGCAAATTATGCTTCTCACACAAATAAAACTAAGAACTTTTACATATAAATGTTAAATCAGTATAGCTTCCCATAGATAGAACAGTGATAGTATAAGTGTTACACAGTAAAAATGAAATACTTTAAATTCTAGCTAGAGATGTTTGCTCAAGGCTTTGGAATCTGGGATCTTTATTAAACTGGGAAATTAAAAGTGTGAGAGAGATATTAATGGGAATTATCAGCACAGCCTAATTAGAAGGCTGGAAGTTAAGGTAAATAAGGAATAGCTTTCTCATCCGTGTTTTCCAGGCCCTGTTCATGACTGCCTGAGACCATCTTCTGTACCAGGCTGGTCTGGGCTGGGCAGTGACTCCCTTCTGAGGGTGCAGGCAATCCAGCTGTTCCCAGATGCTGTTCCTCATCTGTTAGCAGAGGTGGCATGAGTGTTGACCGCGAATCTGTAGGATTTACTGTAGGATCTCCTGGTGCCTGGATTAGGGCTAAGAAGGTAACTTCCACTAGTGTTGTCTGTGTATTCACTGACGTGGAAGGAGCAGACGCCATTCCAGAGCTTTCCTTCTCTGGGGTCAGTGTGTTCCCATAAAACCCAGGAAGTAGTCAGTGGGGCCCTTACTGGACCCCAGAACTTGCATGAAGATGTTTAAGTGACTGATTGCTGGGGTTCACTGTACTCTGAGCTTCTGGTATCCAGAGAACTGTGGCGAGCAATGTGCCTGTGTCCTGTGTGTTCTTACAGTCTGTCCAGTGAACCAAGAAGCAGTTTCCTAGTGAGAGCAACAGCCTCCTTCGTACGGAAGGAGTTTGACTCCACTGGGGTTTTCTGAGAGCATTTTGTTGCCCTCCTGTGTAGCTGTCAGCAAAACTCTTTTTGTGCTTCAATGTATTTTAATATAATAAGCCTTTGGTCCTGGACCAACTCTGGGGCATAGAAGGAGTCATCTTTAGGGAGAGAAAACTGAATTATTTCAGAACCAAGTAAATTCCTTTTATCTTTTGTCACAGCTCCAACTGACACTAGTAAATGTAACTATTCTACTTGTACCTATTAGCAAATACTGCCAACACTTGAGCACAGTGACTTTATTGCTGGTTTTATCGTTAGCTTTGCGCTTTCTTGTTTTTTTTGTTCTTGTTACTGACGCTTAAGCTAAGAGCCTGCAGACGGGGCAGTCCAGGGTCCTCAGGCCGAGTGGCTTCATTTTGCCAACTCTGCCTCTCGAATCCCAGAATGATGCAGTCTACCAGGAACACAGAACCCTGCACAGTGGCCGCTCCGTGGAGGGCAGCGTGCTGGGCTGCCTTGGAAGGGAGAAGAGCCGGGGTGGCTAGACAGAACAGCTCTCAGGCCTGTCAACTTACAGGTTTATTTCACTTAAAGTATGAGGTTCATTGAAATACACAGCAAACATTTAAGTTAAAAACTGTAACAGTGAGACACACTGCCATTAATTGCTGGTCAGAATGTCCCCCAAGCTTCCAACACACTTGTCCTACTTTCTGGCCACTTTTTCAAGCAGTCCAGGACATTCTCTTCCATCTGGTATTTCTGAGGAGTGACGACCGTGAAGGGAAATGTTGCTGCCTAATGCCGTCTACGGGAAAGGTATATTCACACAAACACTCTGATCTGTCCTCATGCGGCTGTGTGTGACTTCTGGCTCTTCCCGACCACAAAAGGTAAACAGTTTGAATCAGTTCAAGGCAAGTAGGCAGCCGGACAGTGCAAATGACATGCATTCGTGTAACAACTTGGAGGGACCCCAAAGACCATTAGATGTTGAAAACAGCTGTCAAGAGCATGCGGATAACTGCACCATCATTCTGCAGCAGAGAAGCTTGATGTGGGGTTGTGAGTGATGTGCTCATGCTGTCTCAGGTAACTGGGGCTTGAACTCAGAACTTGAGAATCCTGTTGAGTGGAGAGTCTCTTACTGCATCCAGGTTCGAGGTGTAAATAATGTTGAGCTGCAAAGTGGGGAAAGCGTTCTGTTCACAGTGTGGTGAGGTACACGTGTCTTCCTGTGTGCTTCATGGTGTCAGCAGGCAAGCCTACCAGAGCCACCGTGTGGGGCCGTTTCGGCGCATGCGCAGGGTGGCTGTGGCTGAGCCGTCTGCAGTTCTCTGCGGTCAGCCCTATAGTCCTTTACCGTTCACTTGTTGGTAAGATGGAGTCACTGATGTCAAGGCAGCTCAAGCTGCAGACAGTGGAGGGCGGCTTGTGCTTGTCTAAGGTGGGAGGCGCCACGGATGCCGAGACTCAGAATCAGGGCCTCTGTTCAAGGAGCCTGAGTTAGTGAGAGGGGTCAGGCCATCAAGTTTGTCCATCTACTAGAGGAGTGAAGTGTGGAGCCACACCGCCCCTAGTGGTAGTCAGCGGCCACTCCACAAGGCTTCGGACCAGCCCCTGCCCTGAGGTTTGGAGGAACTTCCTGCTCAGACTCCATGAGGGCCAGTCCTGATTCTTCCTGCTGCAGCCCCACCTCGGCGCTGCTGTCAGCTCAGGGGCTGGAGCCACCACAGCTGGCCCTCTGCAGGGGTGTGGGAGCTGGGGATGTCTAGCTTTCCTCCGACCTCACGGCAGTCAGGGGCACGGAAACCAGGCTGCCTCTGTCCATTGTCACTGCATCTGGAACAAGCTATCCACGCTACCTGGGTGTCATTGCTGCTGTTAAAGTTTTAATTTGAGAGGAAAGCAAATTGAGGAGTTGACTGTGACCCCTTCAGGAAGACAATGAGCATGGTGATTCACGGTGACAGTGGTGGCCCTGGTGGCAATAGAGCTAGTAACACTTGCAGAACACTTACCTGTCCGTTGATGCACTTGTTTGTTTATCGTGCGACAGTCCTGCTCTGGGGGATGTGTAAGGGAGGTGGCTCCAGAATCTGTTTTAAAAAATCTGTTGGAAGAGCACTTGATGGCTTTTAGAGAGGTCTGTGACTTTACTGGCCTGTAACAAAAGTGGCGATAGCAACAGTAGGGCGATCATTCGCACAGCAGTTATTGTGTGCTAGTGTGTCATTTATTTAATCTCAGTAACAGTCTGAAGTGGCTTTTATCAACAGCCAGTAAGTCAAGGCTGGGAGACTAAGTGACTTGGAGGCCTGAGTTACTAAGTTGCTAAATTCTAGTTGCAGCGAGGGTCTGCCGAGCCCTGACGTCTGCTCTGTCTCTGGAAAGTGGCCCTCGGCGAGCAGAACCGATGAAAAGCCCTCTCCACGCCTCCTCCTGTCATGTCCCATTTCTGCGCTTCAGCGAGGAGGAGCAAGGTCGGAATGAGGTAGTCGGTGGGCGTGGGCTGGACTCGACAAGCTGCAGCGGGCTTCTGGCCTCCAGGCCTCTGGCTGTGTGGGCGTCCGGGCCGCCCTGCAGGCAGAGTCCGCTCTTGCCCTCGGCTCCCATTTCCTTTCTCAAGGCTCCTGGGGTTCCGCGGCTTCACTCACATGTGAGTTACTCAGGTTTTGCAACAAGAAAGAGACCAAGGAGCTGCTGTTCTTCTGTTACAAGGCTCGGGATGGACCCCCTTCCGCTGGTGCATGAGAACTGACGCAGGACTTGGCTTCCTTTCCCCGAGTCAAAGCTGAGTGTGACTGACTCCGGCGCTCTGTCTTTTCCCAACCGTCACCAGACAACTTCATCAATCCACTTGTGGTGGGTCAGCTATGGAAACAAGACCTCCCAAGTCATGTTTTTAACTTGGGAAAGTAAGACTTGTAGAAAGACCCTCTCTGTCCTTCTTGTTAGCTCGCAGGCACCTGACTTTGTGGTCTTGGTGCTAGAGGATGGCACTTGGGGCTGCCCTGAATGTGGAAGGCAAGCCAGGCTTTTCTTAGCTTTCTGCAGTGCTACTGGGGGCTGGAGGCCTTGTGGCCTTTCCCCTTGATCTCATCTACCCCCCCTTTTTATTACAAATAGCCTTTCAGATAAGTTAACATAGTATCAGTAAATGAACAGTTGTTCAGAGTAGATTACAGCACTGGCGGTGACTCCCATGAGTCTCGCTGTCGGCCAGGCGCTTAACCTGCTCTCAGCAGGTGGAGGCAGACTGGTTGTCTCTGGGTTTTTAGGGTGTACCATGTCACATGGTGGTGAAGTCTGCAGTCTTGGAAGCCAGGCTGTGCTGGGGTCACATCTCAGCTCTTACTCAGTATCCTTGGAGCCCTGGTAAGCTTTAGTCTCCCTAAGTGTAAGAAGGAGCAATAATGATACAAATTTGTACAGGGCTTTTGCCAAGGAGAAGAGAAATAACACCATAAAAAAGCACAGTGGCTTAACACTGACTTTTACTGTCTCCTTACAGGGACATCGTATTACGCATACTAGCTAAAGCTCAATGGTATAGCAAAATAGATCGACATTATTTAGCACAATGGTCCCCATCGTGGATAAAGCAGGAGGCTCACTGAGTTGTTTAACAGATCTGTGTTGAGCATTGTCAGGGCCCAGGCTTTGGAATATGGCATTCAGCAGAAACGGACTCGGCCCCGTGCTCAGTGGTGGAGGAGATGCCCAGTCCAGTGTCGCAGGAGGCTGTGCATTGGTGGATGGTGATACTAACTTCACCAGAAAAGGTCATAAACAAAACGTGGGCGTCCTGACCAGCCTAGAGGGGCAGGAAAAACTCCACAAGTGTTTGCATCCCGGGTCCTTTTAGGTCTGACCCTGGGTTGGCTTTCAAAGCAGACTCCTGCAGAATAATACATCAGAGGACTTCAGTTCTGCACGCTGGCCGGCGGAGGGTGCTCTGGCCTCCTCCCCATGGCAGTGCTATGTGTTCATACTGGGCAGGTAAGGTTACGGACACTATGCTCCACGGAGGGTGGATCTCAGTGTGAGGAGGAAGAGAAGGCCTGGTTTTGGGCTTCAGTGGTCCTGTGGCAGTGGAGGCTGCTGATTGTCTCCAGTTGTCCACCAGCAGCCATCCCCGTCTTCCTGCACAATAACTAGGCAGTCTGTAGGGAACAGAGGCCTTGGCTAGGCCTGCTTGGACATCTCAGTCTTGCCAGAAGCATGTTCCTGCCAGTCTGGATTCTAGCATCCTAGTGAGCAAGGCTGGGCTTTAGTAACAGCTAAATCTAGGAAGTGGCCTGTATATGCATCAGCAGATGAATGGATCAAGAAAATGGCTCTTTACAAACCACAAAGCACTACTCTGCCGTAAAGACAAACTTGAGTCATCTGTAGGAAATGGATCCATCTTGAGAGTACAATAATGCTAAGTGAAATACGTCAGACAGCCAAGCTTACAGACTTATGGTTTCTTTTGAGAAACTCAAACAGAAATATTGTGAACAATGAAGTAAAAGACAGAGAATGGGAGGTAGGGAGAGGAATCTTTCTCAGATGGGAAGATACTGAGAGACAGAGGGAGGAGAGGGAGAGGAAATAAAGAATTAAGATGTGTACGTGGACCAGCTCCACATAAGGGACGTAAACACTGTGTGCTGCAAACATGCTAATAAAAAATAAACACAGTCCGCAGCAGACTTGCAGTCTGACGCAGGAGATGGCATGATTTCCAAATAGCTGCCTATGGGTTTTAATACATCTGTCAGTAACTATGCAGACAGTAAGAAGCCCAAGATTGTGGACCAGAGGCAGCTGCTGAAACCAGCTTAGATGCCTTAGAAATAAGAGGGGAGGAAAAGCACACTACAGTTAGTCAAAGAACAAGTCTGGAAGTTTGGGGAAGTGTATTGAAAACAGATCAATTTTGTAGTTTCTTTTACTCATTTATTTGTGAATGACAGTCTTGCTTTGTAGTTCAGGCTGGCCCTGCGCTCGCTATAAAGACCAGGCAAACCTCGAACTCATAGCAATTCTCCTCCCTCTGTCTCCCGAGTGCAGGGATTACAGCTGTGAGCCACCACACCCAGAATTGTGGTATGTGGTTCTGATTGCTGGTGGGTGTGAATCAACATGCCTGGCATTGTTGTTTGTGGCTACCGGGGATCAAACTCTGGAGCTTGTGCTTACAAGGCAGGCACTGGAACCACTAAGCTAAATCCCTGGCCCCAAGTTTTATTTATTTTTATCACTTTCATAATATTTTCGGGGCTGACAGATGAGCCAGATGGATGAGGATGCTAAGATCTAGTTCAGTAGCCACCAGGCTTGCCTACTTAATATGGAACATATCTGGAAAGTACAGCTGTCAGGCAGCACAGAGTAGACGCCTGGCTGAGAGGACGCGTACGCCCCATAGACGGGCTGGCCTGGACCTGGAGGGGCCGGACCTCAGCTGCACCGTCCACTCGGACTGCAGGGTCCTCTGTCCCTTCACTAAGCTCCCGTCACAGCACTCTGCCTGGGAAGAGAGTCATTCGTGTGATGAATGAATGCGGCATGGCGCTGCTGTGTGGCAGGGCACGCTCCAACTACTGGGCTCTCTAGTGTCCCGACGTTTGGTGGAAAGACTTAGGCCTCAAAAATCTGTGTGTTGTACATTACCTCAAAGATACCAAAAGCTCACGGCTCTAGCTGACTGTGTGAGGAGGATTTAACGCTGGGATTTAAGAATGAAAGTTATTTTAAAAATGTTAGTTTCTATGTCTGCCTCATGTACCCTGTACAATGATGCTGCATCTTTGTAGAATAGACACCATCCACCGTACCCGCCCGCTGGCCATGGTGAGCTTCCTGTTCAGGGAGATGGTTATGACGATCTCACACCTCCCTCCCAGAGTCTCTCTTATTTTTTCAAATGAGCAAGTGCCATTAACATACAGGTTCAGAAAAAGAGCTGCTATTTCTCATGCATCCCGTACGCCTTTCTAGAACTGAAGACCCATTAGTCTGTCATCTATCAGCGCATCTGTCAGGCTGCAACAGATGGTTAAAACGAAGAACTTTTAGAATGCTGAGGAGGAAGTTACCCTGCACTGTACCATCCACGGATCAGCTCAGTCTGACTGCAGAATACTCCTTCGCCGCCTCCCCACTCATCACGTGAAGGGAATGTGAGGGAAATACTGCATTTGAATTACAAATGAGGAGCTTTTCCTCCTCAAGATGCCTGCTGGCTTCACAGAGGGCGTCACGCTGCTGGTAGGAAAGCGGAGGACAGGTGTGGGCTCAGCCAGGCCACTGCTTAGCCACAAATGTCTGGCATTTGACTCCACCATGTTCCTGCTTTCATTTCCTCAGTGCAGTGTAGGAGAATTCAGAGCTTGTCAGGGAGGGTTACTGCAAGACTTAGGAGCGACCGCTGGGTGCTGGTGGGAAAGGTCGCGCACAGTGCAGTGTCTCGGCCCTGACAGATGCTTGTTTTCACCATCAGCTCACCCTCCCGTTCTTGCCTCATTTCCTGAGTCAGGCCAGTCAGATTCTGTCTGCAGCGGGCTGGCCATACGCGGTCCCTAGGGCCAGAAGGAAGGCAGACAGCAAGTGGGCAGCTGTGGACCGGGCCAGGTGTGCTGCAGCTCCCCCACGCTGTGGGCTGTGGTCGTGGCATAACCACTGTACACGGTGCGGGTGTCCTGTCAGGGAGGTGACATTGTTCTGGGCGTGGAGTGTCAGGACTTCTGCCCACACCCACCCTCAAGCAATCGTATCTCTTCTTGATTTCCATCCCAACCTGGGTGAAATAAGTATTTGTTTCTTACTCTGCCTCAGCGTAAACAGTAATTGAATCTCAACTCATGCATGATGTTTTACTTAGCTGACTCTACTTATTTTTGTCAGTTGTGTCATATTTCTAACACATAACTGTTAGAATTTCACACTGGCAGCTTTTTTCTGGTGGGAATCTTAGAGTAGGGAACTCTCCTTCCTGCGGGGTAAGTTTGGCCACATGACGGGATGTGATGGCAGAAGCCTTGTGCTTCGAGAAGCAACATGTGTCCAGGTTAGGGCTGCCACTGATCTCTAGGCAT
>PVIR01012898.1:17101-43609 GCA_004026965.1 Petromus typicus | reverse complement strand
CCCACCTCAGACGTTAGGACCCCAGTGTGTTCGGCCTTTGTGTATCCTGAAGTTATATGAGGATACAGAAAAGCTGGTAGTCAGTCCCATTATCTCTACAAGCTCAGGTGTTAGTGACCTGCAGCCAGGATGAAAATTTCTGCTGCCCATACCGCCCACACCCCTATCAGCTCTAAAGTGTCTCTGAACCCAAATAGTGGGTTTCAGGCTTTTGAATTTGGGCTTCGCACAGCTGTTCCCTCCTGGGCCCTCTGGACATTTTGGTTTGCCACCCCTTGTTTGAGCCGACACAAGTCAGCTAAAGGGCTGAAGCTTGTCAAAGGTTAGCTCCTTTAAGTGCTGTAAAACATCTTTATTTCTATCTCACAGGTGAGGAGACCAGATTATAATCTGGACTCAGACCAGCTCTTCTGATAGGTGGCTGCATCAGGATCTGACCAAGCAGTCATTGAGGGCAGCCATCTATGAATGGGGTAGGGATGGGAAGTTGAGGCAGGGCCCCCCTCGGGGTGGGGGGGACTACAGCTTTAGTGGGGAGTAGAGCAGGATAGTGGGCAGTGTGGTAGAGTAGTTGTTTATGAGGAGTGAGACGTCCTGTCCCAGTAGTGCCATTAGCTATTGTGTAGATGGGATAAACTTTTCTAACATCACCCAGCTAGCAGATGGTACAAGAGCTGGCCCAAACCTCACTGGGGGAGCAAGCTGGGGTGCTCCTGCACAGGCCAGAAGACCACCTCCTCTGGAGACAGACAGGCCCAGAAAACTACCGGGAGTAGTGCCAGATACAGGGGTCAGAGGGGCAGCCAGCCAGTGCCCCATCTAGTGGTCTGAGTCCCAGCCCTCAATTCCATGGCCTTGCTTCTCTCCTATTCCGACATTCCTGACCTGCTGTGAAGTGATATGCTGAAAACGAGCCAGACCTGCGCAGGTCTGTTTGGGCCACAGGGCCTAAGACTTCTGACCCAGAGAAGGGGTGTTAAGGGTTCAGCTTTACCTGACCATGTACCTGGAATGTAGGATCTACAGGAGGAAGTGGGCCTACATGCAGCTGGAGGCAGGGGTATAGAGTCTTTCAGCTGACTGGGAACCACCCCCCAAATCTCAAGCAGCTCTTCCACCTGACCACTGCCCACCTTATGCTGTCCCAATGCTACAGAGACCTGGCTGGCACAGCTGTGGGCTCCTGGGCGCAGTCTTCTCAGCCATGACAAGACCACACCACTTGTTTGCTGCTCAGGGGCTAGGAAAGTGCTCCAGCTCCCTACAAGGGCCAGGCTAAGGCCACTGGCTTTATGGAGGGGAATGTATCTGTAAACTCCATATGTCTTTGTGGGATGAGAGCTGCCCTGTTATAGTGCAGGGAGCTAGTGGGAAATCTAAGGATAGACTCCGACTCCAGGCCAGGTCCAGTTGCTTTTGTGGCCAGCAGCTCTGTTCATGGCCTCCAACTGCCCCAAATTGCAGGCACCTGATAATCAACACCATTCATTATAGTGGGCTTTTTAGGGGTTGAGCCACCACAACAGTGAAAGGCCTGCACAGGTCAGGCTGCATTTTCCTGTGTAAGAGGAGAGGAGACATTCATTTGGAATGGATACAGAATTGGTCATTAGGGGAGGTCTAGGGGCCCACTCAGGGTGGGAATCAGCACTTGTGGGCTTTGGCTGGCCCTACTTCTTGCTGAGCTCCTTGGCCCGATAAGTGGCAGCCTCCACAGCACTCATGGCAGCTGCTCGAAGCCCACCCTGCTCCAGGGCATGGAGGCCATAGATAGTGGTGCCAGCTGGTGTGAGTACGTCCGTTCGCAGCTGAGCTGGGTGCTGCCCTCCCTCCTGCAGCATCTTGGCTGTTCCCTGGAGAGAAAAGCATTAGGGGCAGTGATTCAAAGAAGGTCAGGCAGCCATATGCAACCTTATTCTGGGTTCCAGAGCTTGATGCCCTCCTGTCCACTGGAGGTGGTACAGGCCTGGACCTTTCTGACATTCCCATGGGGAACTCCTCACTCACCAGCAGGGTCTGGACAGCAATGCGGTGGGCCAGGCTACTGGGCATGCCCATCTTGATGGCACCTTCAGCCAGTGCCTCAGAAAACGTGCACACCTGTAGCAGCAAAATGGGGTGCAGAGGGTCAAAGTCAATACTTCAGTCGGGCAAGGTGGCACATACCTGTAATGCTGGGAGACCGAGGCAAGAGTATCACAAGTTTAAGTTCAGGCTGGGCAAGTTAGCAACTTACTGAAACCCTGTTTCAAAATAAAAAATAAAAATGGGCTGGGATATAGGTCAGTGCAAAAGTCTTAGGTTCAATCCCGGTGTCAAGGGGGAAAAAAAAAAGCCAACACTCCCCCTGGACACAGCACACAATCTGGAGAAGGCTCAGTACCTCGAGGAGTAAGGGCCAGCCCATGACTACAGACATCCAGGGTCAAGGCCAGAACCCAGGTGGGCCTCAATGGCCTACCGAAGTCTGAAGCTTCCAGAGCCAGTAGAGCTTACAGGTGAGGATGTGCCCTCAAGGCCTCTGGGAGGGACTCTGAGCATAAAGGCTATCATGGGAATTTGATGGGCCTCTCTCTGCAAGGGTCTACCTACTGAGCTTGTAGGCAAGATAATACTCACAAAGGCCACTCCACTGCCACTGAGAGCAGTATGGATGTCCACATAGGCTTCAGGTACCTCCTCGCACTGCCCACAGGCTTCCAGCAAGTTCTGCAGGAGTTTGGCTTCATTGTCCCCAACGTGGAGGCCCCGTGCCATCACCATGGCCCCTTCCTGGACTACACAGGGCAGGTTTGGTGACACTCGGAGTACTCGTGTTTTAGGGGGCAGTAGCTGGCCAGAGAGAGGACGCAGAATCAGCCAGCCGGGCAGACTAACTCAGCCAGCTACAGGCTCCTATCCTAACGTACCAGGCTGTGGCCAGTGTGAACCCTAACCCCAACCTCTTAATCCAGGTGGGCTACCTGGCCATCTGTGCAGGCTGGCTGAGAGGTTGTCTGCCACCTGATGCTGGCCAGCAGAGCCTCCCCCCACAGGGCACTTACCTCCTCTAGGGTGCTCAGAGAGATTCCAGCAGCTACAGACACCAAGATGTGCTCAGTAGTGACCACAGGGGCCACCTCTACCAGGACAGCTGGCAGGACTTGAGGCTTGGTGGCAAAGATGACCAGCGAACACCTCTGCAGCACCTCATGGTTGGAGTGGGTAGTCTGGCAGCCCAGAGCCTATATGGGACACTGTGACCAGGACCAGGAACTTTTGTGTACAGACCAACCTGTACCCCATGGGTCCCCTCAGGCCTCATGCCCTGAAAGTGTGTGTTCCAGCCCAGTTCCCAATTTTCAAGACACATTCAAAGAGCTCGGTTCCTCAGGCTCTCTGAGCCTGCACTTCCCTGTACCCTCTGTCCCAGTGAATACCCATGTCCATTCCTGACCACGCTGGCACTGTATGAATGTGTACACACAGGCATTCAACTGTGTCAGCTGGGATATTCCACAACCTTGTCCTACTCTTGCCTTCTGATATTCCTTTCCCTTCCCCATCCCAGCCCAGGGTCTCAAATCTTCAGTTAAATAGGCCACACTTTCTGGTCCTAATAAAGATCTCAGAGGAAGAAGCCACCTTAACCTCTATTTACCTGGAAGTGGCAGAGGTTTCTGTCTGTTGGTGCACTGGCCAGCACCTGCTGAGCTTCCACTTTACCTGGACAGAAAGGCAAAGGCAGAGGACAAGTGAGGGATGGGAAAGAAGGGAAGAGCCTGCCTAGCTTCTCAGGCTCAGTTAAGATTGACCCATCTGTGATCCCTGCTGGACTGAGACTCTGTAGGAACTCAAAACAGGGATGCTCATCCGCACAGGGCCAATCAGATCCAGTCACCACTATCTGCCTGTTGCTGGGCAAAGGGCCTCAGTCTTGCTTGGTCCTGTCAGGACACAGACTCCAGGAGTCCCTGACTCCAGGAAAAATCCAGCTGCCTGGAGCAGTTAGGCTTTTTGCCCAAAGAGCAGAACCCTAGAAAGAATACCTAGTATGGTGGGAGAATGAGGGGCTGGGGATTTAGTTCAGTGGTTCCAGTGCCTGCCTGCCTTGCAAGTGCAAGGGCTCAGGTTTGATCCCCGGTAGCCACATATAACAATGCGGGGTGTGGTGACTCACATTTACCAGCACAGAACCACATACCACTGTGCCAGGCTTGGTGGCTCATACTTGTAATCCCAGCACTTGGGAGACAGAGGCACGAGGGTTGCTATGAGTTCAGGCTGAGCTCAGGGCCAGCCTGAACTACAAAGCGAGACCCTGTCTCAAAAAACAAAACAAAAAACAAACGAACAAACAAACAAAAAGGAGAATGGTGGATACAAAGGCACTGACAAAAGACTATTGGGACCAAACTCCTCCAAAAGGAGTAAATATGTTGAGATGCCCAAAGGTAAGGACCCACTTGTTGGAAACCATCTGTCTTTGAAAGGTAGGGAATAGGAAGATAGGGCTAGATTTCTGTGACAGAAGCATACACCAAACCTGAACACAGACCTTGTTAATCACGTGAGAGTGACACACCCAGGACTGGGCTCAACATACATGCCAGGTGTGGTGGCACACAACTGTAATCCCAGCACTCAGGAGGCTCAGACACGAATATTATTTCAGGTTCAAGCCCAGCCTGGACTATAGTGTAGCCTGAACTACACAGTTCAAAAAACAAAACAAAACAAAAAACAAACCCACAAAAATAAAACAAACAAAAACCATACATGCCTCATGATTCTCTGCACAGCCATAGGAGATAGTTGGACTCCTGAGATATGTATTACATTATCCTCTGCTTGAGTGTGACACTCTGGACTCTGGAGTATGGCCCAAGGCAGAGAGCCAAAAGTCACCTGTTTCTAATACAGTGCAGTACCATTAGGGTAATATCTTCTGCTTGGAAGTCTTCATCCATTTTGCTCCTTTCCTGATGCCCCAACCTCAGGCTACAGACAGCTGACAGTGTCTGGAAATATTTTGTCCAAAATTGGTGGTGCTACTGGCCTCCAAGAGGAACAATATAAGATGCCAAATACCCTATTATGCACAGATTGAATTATCAGGGCCAGAATGGCCACAAAGCTGCCCATTACCAGGCGTGGAGCCCATGAACAAATAAAAAAAAAGAATCAGAAGTTCAGAAAGGTTAACTTGACCAAGGTTGTGAAGCCAGGAAATCAGACATATTATGCTGGTACTAGGCCAACACTATCCAACAGAAATATGGTTTGAAACCCAAGTAACTATAAATTTTCTAGTACCCACATTAAAAAGGTAAATAACAGGTGAAGTTAACTGTAATTTTCTTTAACAGTTTTTCCAAACTAGTACTTGTTCAACATGTAGTCAATGTAATGGAAAAAAAAAAAAAAGACGTGATTTTTTTTTTTTGTTCTAAAACTTCTAAATCCATATGATCTTTATTCTCCACACCTAAGTCCCATCGGACCCGACTATTTCATTTAGGCTTCTTTTTCCGGTACCGGGGATCAAACTTCGGACCTTGAGCTTGTGAACTAAATTCCCGGCCCTCACTCAGGCTTCTGGCCCACCCACTCGCAGCAGAAGGGCCACCAACCCGACGCCGCTACCGCAGGGCTCGGGGGTGCTCCTGGAACTTTACCTCAAGCCAGGGTCTCTTCTAGCAAAGTCCCCACCCAGGCCTCCCCACCCACCTGCTCGGATGAGACCCTGTGCTATGGCCTCTGCCATTCGGCCAGCGCCCACGAAGCCTACACGCCTTGAGTCAGGGCCCTCAGCAGCCATCGCTGTCCGGGTTCGTCGGCTGGAGGAGTGAGTCCCACCCCTCGCTGTTCATTGGCCGAGGCGCCAACGAACGCCTATTGGTGGAGAGAAACCGGCAGGTGGGGTTTATTACATGTCGGATGGAAAGGAGCGAGCCCTTGAACCGGTTCTGTGTATGATGGGAAATCACAGCAGATTTTTACCAAGGTTCTTGTATTGGTCAGACCGCGATTTTTTGTAGGCGAAGGGTCTCGAAGACTAGGAAACTAGTTATATGCATTCCTTGTTTTACTCTGGTAAACCCGAGGCTGGAGTCGCCCCCCAGAGCTGCGCAGGGGTATTTCCACAGCAGAGCGCTTCAACCCGTCCTGAATGGGGCTGCTCTGGATTCCAAAGAAAGAAGTACCAAAGACAGAAAGTGGGAGTTGAAGTGACCCCACACAAGTTCTGGCCCCTGATCCTAGATACCAGGGCATACCGGGTGGCTGTCCCTTGCTGAGCCTGCACAGATTGTTGGTTTTAGAAAACAGCAAACCTATGAGAGGGCAGGACAGACAAGCTCAGGCTGGGACCCTATCACCAGGACAGGTCAGGTCTGGGACTGCACCCTGCCGGCCTATTCCTCAGTGCCGTCAGCATCCTGTGTTCCAGCTCTCCCTGACTGGTGGACCGCAGTTGGAAGACAAGCTTGTAGAAGGCTGGCTGGGGAGCTAGAGAGAGGTAAGCTAGAGGGAGAATGCACAGTACAGTGCGGGAGAAGCTGGTGGCTACATTAGCCGATGTAGGGCAGAGGCTATGGACTGTCCTGGGAGGAGCCCTGGGACAGTGGGAGGAGGGGCGCGCCGTGAGGTCGTGTGGGATCAGAGGGTAGTGGTGTTGGAAAGCAGCTGGATGGGTGAAGTTTCTCTGGCAGTTGAGAGGTAGAATGTGCTGGAAGGTTGGTTAGGCTGAGGACAAGTGAGAAATTGACAACACTCAAGGTTTCATCCTGAGCATTTAGGAAGAGGATGATGGGGAAGAATGGGTTTGGTTTTCCAGGGGAAGGCATAGGTGGAGGTAGGCTCAGGACAGTCCTTTTGGCTGGGGCAGCACTCAACAGTTCTAGCTGTGGTGCTGAAGGAGGTCATGAGCTGACAGCCTGAGGAATTAGCGTCTCTGCTTTGTACAGGTGTGAAGGAGGAAGGTAAAAAGAAAGAGTTAACAGGCTTTGTACAGAGAAGCCTCTGTGCTAAGCAGGCTAGGAAAACAGACCTTGAACTGAGTCTTGGAGCAGCAAACCTTGGTATAAATAATTCTTGGCACCTGACATATTGGCTTCAGCCTTCCTGGGAGAAGCTGCCCCTTCTGCAGGAATACAGGCCCAAAGAACACAGCCTTCAGATCATTAAGGAGGCTGGAAACGGAGTTTGTTACTATCAAGGATGCTAGAAATTTCTCAAACTAATGTGTGTGGCCCTGGCTTCTGGCCAAAGCTGTGACCATACAGTCTAGTTACAGTGACTACGTCTGTCTTTTGGCTTCATGCTGCTTTTGTCTGAAGTAAGAAAAACGGGGTGAAGAAGCTTAGCCTCACCTGGGCCCAAAGAGAGATTGTTCTGATCTGCTGTCCATCAGCAGTAGTGCTGATGTTTTTCTGGTGATGACACGCTGAATGGTAAAAGTGGAACTACTTTCTTTCTTTCTTTCTTTCTTTCTTTCTTTCTTTATTTCTGAGACAGGGTCTCGCTTTGTGGTTCAGACTGGCCCTGAGCTCAGCCTCAAACTCACATCACAGCAATCCTCCTGCCTCTGCTTCCTGAGTGCTGGGATTACAGGCATGAGCCACCACGCCTGGCACTGTGGTATGTGGTGCTGATTGCTGCTGGGATGAGTCTCCACGCCCAGTATTGTTATGTGGTTACCGGGGATGGAACCCGGGCCCTTGTGCTTGCAAGACAGGCGCTGGAACCACTGAGCTATATCCCTGGTCCTACTTTTTTTTTTTTAAGGGAGGGTCTCCCTTTGTAGTTCAGGCTGGTCCTGAAATCAGCCTCAAACTCAGAGAGATCCTCCTGCCTCTGCCTCCCGAGTGCTGGGTTTACAGGCATGAACCACCACACTTGGCACTGTGGTGTGGTGTTAATTGCTGATGGGCATGAATCACCACACCCAGCATTATTGTATGTCATTACCAGGGACTGAACTCAGAACCTAGCACTTGCAAGGCAGGCACCAGAACCGCCAAGCTATATCTCCAGCCCTCTTCTCATTTGTACTTTCTAATCATTCCCAATACTTTCTAATCATTCCCAATCTTTCTAATCATTCCCAATACTCTATTCAGCGGTAGTACTGTTCCTGTGCTGTCTTTCCAGTGATGACACATTGAGTGGTAAAGTGGAACTATTTTTTCTTTGCACTTTTTTCCTAATTCATATATGTGTGTGTGCACATATATACACATATACATACATACATACATATATATATATATATTTTTTTTTTTTTTGAGACAGGGTCTTGCTTTTGTAGTTCAGGCTGGACCTGAGGTTACTATGTAGCCCAGGCAAGTCTTGAACTCACAGCAATCCTCCTTCCTCTGCCTCCCAAGTGCTGAGATTACAGGTGTGAGCCACCACACCTGGCACTGTGGTGTGTGGTACTGATTGATGATGGGTATGTCACTACATCCAGCATTATGGTATGTGGTTACTGAAGATCAAACTCATGCTTGTGAGGCAGAGGCCAGAACCACTGAGCTAAATCCCCAGCACTCTAAATATATTCTTAAACTTCCTTGGGTGTGTAGTGGCTTTATTTATGGATCAAGTCTAAAGTGCACCACAGTTGACAAATTGCCCTTGTCAACCTAAGGTGGCACCTGTCACTTTCCACCTGGAGTGTCTCCACTGTATCCTCTGATCCTACCAACCACTTCTCCAGACTTCTGGGAGCAAGTTGGTTCCCTGCTCTTCTGAGCTTCCAGGTAGTGATGGCTCTGCTCTCAGGCTGAGGGGAGGTGAGAGGCGTAGGGATGTAACCTTCAGCCCTGTCACAATAAAGGACATGTTGTCTTGAATGAGCAGAATCTAGGTACAGGAGATCCACAAATGGATGATCCAGAACCAGTGAGACAAGCCACCTGCCCCTGGGCACTTCAACTCCACCAGCCTACCAGTCCTGAGTCCATACACCTGTGCTATCTTGACTGCCCAGGAGACTGTCACTCAGCTTCTTGGATTTTGCTGTTTCCCACTGAGACAGGGAAGGCCAATGGTGCTCATCCCCTGGTGGTTGGAACTGACATACCACAAGGTCACACTGGGGCCCCAGGGAAGTCAGCCAATCACCAGGCTCCAGAGGATGTCTAACTGCAGACCTGGTCTCTTTTCCCTCGGGTCCTCAGGACTAAGGCAGAGCCCAGGTGAGCTCTAGTCACCCAGGCCTGTATAGTCATGTGCAGGGGCTGGGCTCTGGCCAGGGTCTATCTAGGATCACTGGAGAAGTGCCCTGCCCCTGTTCACAGTCCACACCCTTCTTACAATCCTGCTGCTCACATCATTAACTGCTGGGCCCAGCAGCTCTCAGGAACTGACCAGGGGAATGGTGGGTCCTGTGGCTGGTCAGGCTAGGGAGGCGGTGCTGGGTGTGAGATGGCTGGGCACAGAGCTACTGAGGCCGGCCCCGTGAAAACATACTTTATTGGGTCCCCGACTCAGGACAGTGGGACCAGAGTGGACTAAGGCAGGGATGGCAAGGAGGGAGGTGCTGGGCCACCTGGGCCTTGTTTCCCTGAGGACAGACAGAAAAAGGGCCTTGCTGGCCAGCTGCATGGAGCCCCCAGCAGAGGGGGTGGGATATGGGCCAGAATGCTGGGCAGTGTCTGTGGCCCCCAACACGGTCTGAGGCCCAGGGCTCCTGGGAGTTGCTAGCTGAGCACCTGCTCCCCTCATGACTTCACTTCCGGGCCTGTTCGTAGTTGTCGGTGAACCAAGTGCAGGTTTCCTTCACAGCTGTGGGACAGGCATAGGAAGGTCGGTAGGCAGGTGAGGGATGGGAGGAGATGGGGCAGGTGGAGGACCCAGAGACACAGAGAAGTCACCTCCCACGTGGTACAGGCTCTGATGAGGATCTGCTGCCCATGTCGGCAGGGCATTGCACCTCCACCTCACAGTAAGGAAGCAGAGGCCACAGTAGGTAAGAGATTGAGAGGGGGCAGGGCAGGTAAGAGGCCTGCTGGTGTGTGTGTGCGAGCTACTAAGGGAAGGGTTACGGCTCACCCTGCTTGAAGGGTGTGAACTGGAAGTTGGGCAGGTAGGTCCGAAGTTTGCCGTTGCTGGCTGTCTTCTTAAACTGCCCATCTGACTTAGTTGTATCAAACTGGAAGCCTTGGTTAAGGCCATAGCAGAGGGATCATTCCCATCCCCACCCAGCCTTCAATCTCTGACTTCCTCTGCCTGGGAAAACCACCTTCTAACTGCCAGGAAAGACCCACCAGGGAATAAAATGGTGCTATTCAGTTGTCCTATGTGGATAAGGGACAGTGTCCACCCTGAAAGCAAAGGATACTGTGACTTCCCCATGGAATTCCATGGCCTCCACCACAGCCTCGGCCGCCTCCTTGATGGAGACCTCATCTTCCTCACCCACTGTGGAGAACAATGGGTCAGCGACCAGCCAAAGCTCCTGCCCAGCCCCCCACAGGTATTCCAAGACAGACATAGGTCCTGCTCCACTTCGAGGGTGAGACTACAGAGTGAGGGTGCAAACCTGAGAGGATGATGGGCTCCACCTCGCTGTACTCCCGCAGGACCCAGATGAAGAGCCGGGCCAGGTCCTACAGGCGGGGCAGCCAGGTCATAGGACACGGTGACGGCCAGTGCCCCTGCCTCTGCTGAGTTAGGCCACAGCCAGTACTCAGCCTGGACAAGGTGCCTCCTCCAGGCAACCATTTCTCCCACTGAGCTGCACTCAGCCTCCCTCATGCTGCAGCCCCCCTGACAGCCCAACGGGCTACCCTTTGGAAGAAGGGGCTGTGTTTCCCTATACACACCAGCGAGTAGATGAATTGCCTCCGTGGCTTCCCAGTGCCCCACACGGTCAGAGCTGAGCCGCTGCCTGAGGTTCAGGGGAGGGGAAGTTGTCAGAAGACTCCCAGGCCAGGCCAGGCCAGGCCAGGTCCTCCCAGGAAAGTTAGGACCCAGTCAAGTGGAGACCATGGCTGGGTGTGTGCTGTGTGGCCACACTCACTCTTGGCTAGGTGCACCTTGTGGATGAGGCCAGGCAGCACGTGGCCATCCTCGATGTTGAAGTTGTCATGAGGGCCAAAGACATTGGTGGGAATGACAGCAGTGAAGGTACAGCCATGCTGCTGGAAGTAGGCCCTGCAGTGGGACAGTGTCTACTGCTCTCACCTGTCTTGAGCCCACTGTACCATTAGACTTTACAGATGCAAAAGCAAGAGGCATGAAGCCCAGTACCCATTCAGCTGACCCTGCCCCCCAACAGGAGCTTGAACCCTCTGTCCCCTCTGTGGGCTAGGCCTGGGCAGGTCACTGGAGAAGGACCTGTTCTGCACATCAATCATCCTCTTGGCATAGGAGTATCCAAAATTACTGCTGTGAGGAGGCCCATTGTGGATCTGTAGAAGGAGAGGCATTGAGGCCTTCATTTCCTGGATCCACCTACATGCCAGGCCCCACCCTCCCAAAAGGTCCCATCCCTCACCATGGTCTCATCGATAGGATATGTTGTCTTATCGGGGAAGATACAGGTGGACAGGCAGGAAACCACCTTGCGGGCACCCACTTCAAAGGCGGAATGCAGAACATTGTCATTGATGTGTACATTCTTCCTCTGCAGAGATGGAGCCAGGGTATATCATGGCCGTCCTGGTTTTCAGGGACAGAGCTGGGGACAAACCCTGGCCCCTTGAACATGAGCAGTACCTGTGACTGTTTGTCCTGTTTGCAGAATAAGACATAGCATCCCAGCATAACCCTACAGAAACCACTGCCCCTGCTGGGGCTATAGGAAGGTTCTGCCTTCTAGCTGGGTTGGAGAGAAGGGCCATTCCCATGGGGGATGCAGAGGCCAGAGAAGGTGGTAGAAGATCTAGAAGGAGTCCAGGGAGCCCAATCTGGCTTTGAGTGGGGCTTCTACTTACATAGAAGAGGCCCCTCCACACCCCACCCCAGAGAATCCACATCCAACTCTATTACCTATCTCCTGCCCTATCTCCCCTGACTCCAGTTCACATCCCTAAATCAACATGAGATAGCCAGGAATTCTGGACTGCTCTTGGGACAAGGGAGAGGACAGTGGTGGTGGCCATGCAGCATTCTGGAAAGGCTTATACAGACAAGGAGGGCCGTTAGTGACAGGACTCCTGGGGGAACCTCTGCTGATACCAGTGCCTGGTACACGCTGGCCAGATCAAGGCCACTGCCCAGAGGTAGGTGAGCCAATCCTCAAGCATAGTTAGCAGGACCAACATCCTTACACTATACTCCATCCTCCCAGGCATACACCATATGTAACTCTGCAGCCCACCAGAGTGTGTGGTGGGCCTGGTTCAGGGGAGCTTGACCAGAACCATCCTGGAAGGCTCAGGCTTTGGCAGCCCAGAGGGTTCAGGAGGCAGGAACAGGCCCCAAGACACATGGCACATATTGACTTCTTTAAGCTTATCAATCCTGGAGGTCAGCTACACAGCTTTTGTGTTAAGCCAAATGTCTCCAGGCCCATCTGCATGTCCCTGTGCCCACAGCACGAAGTGTGAGGCTCTGAAAGCCCACCCGTTACAGGATGCCCCCACCATATTACACCAAGCCTCAATCCTTAGGGGATTTCCTGGGGCAGGAATATGAGCCTGTGAGAGCAGAAAACCCACCAAGAAGTTCCCAGCTCCTGGATCCCACAGATTTTGTCCCCCAACTTACCCAGAAGTCCAAATTGTATTTGATATTCCGGAACAGGCCCCCCACCATTGCAGCAAGATGGATGACATGGGTGGGCTGGACTTTCTGGAACAGTGCTTTGGTCTGTGCTGCATCCCTAGGTGGGGAGCCAGGCTGTCAAGGGCCCTTGCAAGGCTTGAGGAAGCTAGCAGCAGGGACTGGGATAGGATAGTGGGTGCAGGAGGTGGGTGGAGACATGGCAGGAAAGACGGCCAAAGGACACGTGGCTAAATTCAGTATCTAGCAAAAGGAAAGGTGTGGACTGCTGGAAAAGGATAGGAAAATATTTAACCATAGCACAGCAAGCAAACCCAGGCCAGGCCTGCTACCTGGCAAGTAAGGCCCAGACTTGTGGCTACTGGCTGACTCAGGGAGCCAGGAGTTCTTCGGTCTGGAGAGGTCCCAGATGAAGGGGTTGGGGAGTTAAGGGGATATGCTTAACTCACGTGAGGTCTGCATCTTTGGAAGAGACAAACACCCATTCCTCTCCTGGTAGACCAGCCCCATCTGCAATCACCTTCTGGATGGCTTGGCCCACCAGTCCAGAGCCTCCTGTCACTAGGATCCTCGTGCACCCCTGGGGTTCACCCATGTTGGCTGCACCTGGAGGGTGATATAGTGTGAAGATGAGACTCTCCAGGTTCTAGTCTCCAGCACCCCAATTCCCCTGGGACAAGGGGCAACAGGCTACAGGTAAGCAGAAAGACCTACGTGAATGTAGTCATTTAGCCTCCCAACTGTGCCTCTGTCTAGGTTGCCACAAGGTCCAAACCAGAGAGGCTGGTCCGGACCCATAACCCTACCAGGTTGAGAAACATCACAGTCTACGCCCTCCAACAGATCAGAGTGGAAACAGACAACCTTAGGGATGGGACATCCTGACGAGATGTGGAGGCTGGTTTCAGGCAAAGCCCACACGCTATGAACAAGCAAAGGGTAGTGCCTGTGTTTGCAGCCGGAGGCCCACTCGCCAAGGCTTGGGCTCGAGGGCCCTCGAGATGCTGATTTCTCCAAGGTAGGTTGCGCCGCTGGCTGTACGGCCTTGGGTGCCGCCACCCTGGAGAACTAATCCTAGAAATCTGATCTGCCCAAGCCGTAGGCCCCTACTGCAAACCTGACCAAAGGAATTTTGCCAGACATTGTACTCTCTGGACCACACTGGCCGACCAATCGAGGTCTAGGAGACCCTGCACCCACGGCTTCGACCCTGTTCCGCACAAGGCTTCTTGTCTCGTTGCACCAAGTCCCTAGGACCCACTTGCTGAACCGCGATGCCTCACCTGAAGCTGGCACCACCCGCCAGACTCGGTGCTTCCGGCGTGGCAAGTCCTACTGCCGAGCTGTGGCCAGGTGGAGGGGAGGAGCGGGGGCCCGCCCGCGGCACTCTGGGAAATGGAGTTCTAAACCTGGGGCTGTGCGGCACTCTGGGAAACGCAGCAGGAGTCGCGCAGCTACTGGGAAATGTAGTCGAAGCCGCCCTGTGAGCTGGAAAGTGTAGGCCTGGGCGCGCATTCTTGCTTGTTTGGGATCGCGTAGCTGGCCTTTCGATCGCCACAAAAATCTTATGTGGCACACGCCAGAGTTCCTGCGGGGGGAGCTGCGGGAATGAGAGAGGGGAAAGTAGGAGGGTGGAGCGGATTAGGGTCTGGCAGTAGAGAACCCTCTTGGAGGTGCCCTTCTGAGCGAGGAAGCATTTACCTGATAGGGCTCACTGCTCTGGACCCTGTAGCTGGCAGATCAGGCCCAGTCCCTCAGCAAAATGGTGAGGATGCAGCAGTGGAGCGATTCTCTGGCACCGCTCCCCAAACTCTTCTGGTCAGGACCCTGCGCCTCGGGACACACCTCCTTTCTTTCGGCTGGCTTTGGCGCTTAAGGGCACCGACTGTCCCCGAAAGAGACTGCAGCCCGCAACAGCAAAGGACAAGCTGGAGCAGGCGCTCCCTTTGGTGTAGAGCCTCCTGGTTGCTCAGCACCTCCTTATTCTCCTTAGAAAGGCAAGACCAGGCTCACCGTTGGAAAATGAAGGGATTGGATTATTGCCAGAATGAAAACCTAATGGCCTCTCATCTATGTCACAATCTGGCAAAGGGTTTATCTATCTTTTGTCCATACTCTGGTGGTGTTCACAGGATGCTGAGGCCTTTTTTTTTTTTGGTGGTAACCAGTGGAACTCAGGACCTTGTGCTTGAGGGGCAGGTGTGGTGCCACTGAGTTAAGTCCTGGCCTCTATGATATTTTTCTTTTTTTAGACAGGCTCTTGCTTTTGTAGATCAGGCTGTCCCTGAGCTCACTATGTAGCCTGGGCAAGCCTCAAACTCACAGCAATCTTCCTGCCTCTGTCTCCCCAGTGCTGGGATAAGAGGCATGCCCCTGGCATTGTGGTGTGTGGTACTGATTGCTGATGGGCATGAGTCTCATATCCACTATTGTGGTATATGGTTACCAGGGATGGCACAAGGGACCTTGTGCTTGCAAAGGAGCCACTGGAACCTCTGAGCTCAATCCTCAGCTCTATTTTACTCTTAAATGGTGATATAAATCAAACACACATTTAAGTACTGCATTGTTTCTCTGGTGTGAGAAACCAAAAGTGGAATTAAGGATTAAATAATAATAATAATAATTATAACAATAATAGGTATTGTGAAGGGAAACAGCAAAAAAAAGGGATAAAGGAAGAGGCAGAAAAAAGTGAAAATAGAAGGAAAAATAGAAACAAAGCTTTTGTACATGGAGAGGGGAGGGAACTTGGAGGGAATTGGCAAAAAGAGGTACAGAACCTAATGGTGAGAGTTATAATTATGAATGACTACAATATACCAATAAATGCTATTAAAAATGAAATAAATTAGCATATGTTTGTGATGCATAGTAAATGCATTCATTGTTGTTGAACTGTCTTTTGTTTGTTTGTTTGTTTGTTGTTTTTAGGTTTTTTTTGAGACAGGGTCTCGCTTTGTGGTTCAGGCTGGCCCTGAGCTCAGCCTCAAACTCACAGCAATCCTCCTGCCTCTGCCTCCCAAGTGCTGGGATTACAGGCATGAGCCACCACGCCCGGCACTGTGGTGTGTGGTACTGGTTGCTGCTGGGCGTGAGTCTCCACACCCAGTATGGTATGTGGTTACCGGGGATTGAACCTGGGTCCTTGCGCTTGCAAGACAGGCGCCGGAACCACTGAGCTAAATCCCCGGCCCCTGAACTGCCTTTTTCTTGTCGTAGGGAGTTGGTACATACACATGTTGCATCATGATCCCTTTTACTTCCGGTTCCTCTCCACTCCCTCTGTCTCTCCTCATCCTCAGATTGCCTTCCCACCTTTTCAGAAAACAATTTGATTGAATGACCTTGTATATTTTTGTCTCAATTTTATTAATTTCCACTCTGATCTTTATAGCTTCATTTATTTCCTTCTGTTAGTTTCAGATTTGAAGTTTTCTTCTATTTCTAGGACTTTGAGTGTCATTATTTAGGATCACTCTATTCTTTTTATGTGTATATTTGGGTCTATAAACTTTCCTGTTAGAACTGATTTCATTGCATCCCATAGGTTTTAGTGTGTTATTCTTCTGTTCTTTTATTTAAAAATTTTTTTTTCCACACAGGGGCTTGAACACAAGACCTTTTGCTTGTGAGGCAGGAACAGTACCATTGACCTACGTCCTCTTTATGCTTTCATTCTTATTTAGCTCTAGGAACTTTTTCATTCTTCCTTAATTTCTTCTGTGATTCACTGATTTTTCGCTAACATATTAATCTCCATGTGCTTGCATAGTTTTTGTGACTTCTTTTGTTGTTGATTTCTAGTTTCATTCCACTGTGATCTGATAGTATTCTGGAGACTACTTCAATTATTTTGTATTTATTAAAGCATTCTTTGTGGTCTGTTTTGGAAAAAGTTCCATATACTGTTGAGAAAAATATGTATTCTGTTCTTGTTGGATGAAATGCTCTGTAGATGTCTATTAAGTACATTGTTTGAGGGTTTAACTCTAGTATTACTTTGTTGATTTTGGGGGGTTGGGTCTGGTTGATCTAATGGTCACAGTGGGCTCCTGAAGTCACTATGATGTACTGGTGTCTGTACAATTATAGTGTTGTCTAGTTATTTTTTTATACAGTTGAGCATGGCAACATTCAATGCAAATATATTTTAAACTGTTACTCTTCCTGTTGACTCCTTCCCTTTATCAGTATGTAGTGGCCATCCTTGTCTGTTCTGATCAATTTTGGCTGGAAATCTGCTGTACCTGAAAATAAGATAGCTACTGTTGCTGTTTGGGGGCTGACTGAATGGAGTATCCTTTCCTATCTTTTTACTTTTAGTCTTCGTACTTATTTTTGGATCAGGTGGTCTCCTGTAGGAAATACAGTTGTTTGGGGGGTTTTTAAAACTTAATTTACCAGTCTGTGTCTTTTGATTGAGTTGAGACCATTGGCATTGTGTTATTATTGTAAAATGTTTACTGAATCCATCATTGTTTTATCTTTCCAGAACTTATTCCTTCTTTGTTCATTTATTTAATTACTGTCTGAATTAGGTTTATTGTTTCATTTGGGCTCTTCAACACTGGTAGCCCCCTTGTCTCTCTAGAATTCCTTTAAGTGTTTTCCACATTGCTGATTTAGTCGTCATGGACTTCTTTGTCATGGAAAGTCTTTACTTCTCCATCAATGTTGAAGATTATTTTGCAGGATATAAACACCTAGGTTAGCCAGGTGTGCTTTTGAACACCTATAATCCTAGCACTCAGGAAGGTGAGGCAATAGAATTGCTGAGTTCAAGACCAGGCTGGAGTATATAGTGAGGTCAAGGCCAGCCTGGACTACATGGCAAAACTTTGTCTCAAAAAACAAGATTAAAAAAAAAAAATACCCAGGACATATGTTAATAATTGTTTTCTTCTAAGGCTTGAAAATACATCATCTAATTTTTTCTCTTTTTTTAGTTGGACACAGCTTGCATGGTATCTTGTCACCTTTAGAATATCATTGAGCTTATGATATACTAAATTGACCTTGTCTTCTGTTTCTAACACTGTGTCCTCACACCGGACAAATCTGCTACCTTAATACAAAAACTAAAGGAGGATCCAACCAAAAAAGAAAACTACAGGCCAATGTCCATAATGAACACAGACCCAAAAGTTCTCAATAAGGTACTGGCAAATAGAATGCAGCAAATCATTAAGAATATTATATTCCATGACCAAGCAGGACTCATCACAGGGATGCAGGGATGGTTCAACATATGCAAATCAGTAAGTATAATACATTACATTAACACACGCAAGGACAAAAACTGTCATCTCTTGGGCTGGGGATTTAGCTCAGTGGTTCCTGCATCTGCCCTGCAAGCTCAGGTCTGAGTTCGATCCTGATAAACACATACCATAGTGCCAGATGTGATGGCTCATGCCTAATCCCAGCATTTGGGAGGCAGAAGCAGGAGGATTGGTGAGTTTGAGGCTGAGTTCAGGACCAGTCTGAACTACCAAGCAAGATTCTATCTTAAATAACTAAAACTAAAACAAAACCAAAAAACCTGTCATCTCAATAAGTGTAGAAAAAAATAAATGTAGACAAATATTTGACAAAGTCCATTAACATTCATGATAAAAAAAATCCTATAGAAAATTGGTATTGATGACCTTTATCTCAATCTGATAAAGCCATCTATGACAAACCAACAGCCAGCATCAAACTAAATGGACTAAAATTGAAAGCTTTCACTATAAAATCTGGAACAAGACAAGAATGTCCATTATCACCACTCTATATCAATATAGTTCTACAAATGTTAGCCACAGCAATTAGACAAGACAGAGAAATATAAGGAATACATAAGTTTAATTGTCATTATTTGTGAATGACATGATACTCTACATAGAAAACTTCAAAAAGGCCACTGGGTATAATACCCAAATTCAGTAATGTAGCAGGATATAAAGTCAGCATTCAGAAATCAGTAACATTCCCCTACACAAATAAATTCACTGAGAGAAATTAAGAAAATAATACTTTTTACAATAGTATAAAAAAACAGAAATACCTAGGAATCAATCTAATGAGGGAAGTAAAAGACCTCTACATTGAAAACTATAGTACTCTGAAAAGGGAGATCAAATAGGATATAAGAAAATGGAAAGGGCCGGGGATTTAGCTCAGTGTTTCTGGTGCCTGTCTTGCATGCGCAAGGACCCGGCTTTGATCCCAGGTTAACCACATACAATACTGGGTGTGGAGACTCAAACCCAGCAGCAGTCAGTACCACATACCACAGTGCTGGGCATGGTGGCTCACGCTTGTAATCCCAGCACTCGGGAGGCAGAAGCAGGAGGATTGCTGTGATGTGAGTTGGAGGCTGAGCTCAGGGCCAGCCTGAACCACAAAAAAAAGCGAGACCCTGTCTCAGAAAAAAGAAAAAAAAAGAAATGGAAAGATATCTTTTGTTCTTAGGAAGAACCAATATAGTAAAAATGGCCATACTTCCAAAATTGTTATACCAACCCACTGCAATCTTGATCAAAACTACAACAGCAGGGCCAGAGATTTAGCTCAGTGGTTCCAATGCCTGTTTTGCAAGTGCAAGTTTCCAGGTTGAGTCCCCAGTAACCACATACAACAATGCCACCAGCAATCAGTACCACACACTACACTGCCAGGCATGATGGCCTATGCTTATAATCCCAGCATTCAGGAGGCAGAGGCAGGAAGATTGCTGTAAGTTTGAGGCTTGCGTGGGCTACGTAATGAGCTCAGGGCCAGCCTAAACCACAAAGCAACAACCCTGTCTCAAAAAAATAAATAAATAAAATAAAAATCAACCAATAACAAATGTTGGAGAGTCTGTGGAGAGAAAGGAACCTTCCCTCAATCTTGTTGGGAGTGTAGACTGGTGCAACCACTGTGGAAATCAGTGTTGAGGTTCCTCATAAAATTAAAACTATAGAGGTTCCATTTAACCCACCTGTTCCCCTTCTAGGTATCATTCCAAAAGAATTAAAATAATCATTCGACTATGATATAGACATACTCATATTTATAGTGGCACAGTCTGTAAGAGCTAAATCTTAGAAACAGCCCATGTGCCCATCAACCAATGAATGGATAAAGAAGACTAGTGTTTGGACCGGGGAGTTAGCTCAATGGTTCTGGCACTTGTCTTGCAAGTGCAAGGGCCCGGGTTCGATCCTCGGTAACCACATACCATACTGGGTGTGGAGACTTACACCCAGCAACAACCAGTACCACATACCACAGTGCTGGGTGTGGTGGCTCACGCCTGTCATCCCAGCACTCGGGAGGCAGAGGCAGGAGGATTGCTGTGATGTGAGTTGGAGGCTGAGCTCAGAGCCAACCTGAACCACAAAGCGAGACCCTGTCTCAAAAAACCTAAAAAAGAAAAAAAAAAAAAAAGAAGACGTGTGTTTTTCTTTTTTAATACACTGGAATACTACTTGGCAGAAAGATAAGCTTCAGGTTTTTCTAGTTAAATGAGTGCACCTTAAGATAAAAATCTTAAGTGAAATAAATTGGACATGTTTAAATACCACATAGTTTCTCTGGTGTGAGAAATAAGCTAAATAAGGACCAAAATGTATACTAGATATTGGGAAATTGGAAGAAAATATTCAAATGATAAAGGGGATGAAGGAGGGAGGGAGAAAGGAAAGGAGAAAAAAGAAAAGGAAAAATGGAATCAAAGCTTTTATAAATAAGGGAAAAAGAGTTGAAAGGAGGAGAAGGAATGAAGAAACAAGGCATTATCACATACAAGTACAAATTCTATATGATGAATATTACCGTATGTAAATCTAAAATATACCAAGATGCTCAACACCGGTAGTCTTTTTTTTCTTTATTGAGTTTATTGGTACATTTTAGATATACATTATGATCATATAATTTTCGGTTTGTTATTTTGAGACCGAGTCTCACTGTGTAGTTCAGGCTGGCTCGAGTATGCAGTACGTAGTGCAGCCTGGGGCCTGGGGATTCAGCTCATGATACCATGCCTACCTTGCAAGCACAAAGGCTAATGTTTGATCCCCTGTACGGAAAAAAATTAAATAAATAAAATAAACAAGAAAAACCCCACAGACTGGCTTGAACTCATGGTGATCCTCCTGCCTCTGCCTCCCAAGGGTGTGTGCTATCACACCTGGCAACACTAGTAGTCAGTAGAGAAATGCAGCTCACCATCATAGTAGATACCACTTCCAAGTCACTAGGGTAGCCATAATAATAAGAAGGAAAATAAAAATTATTGATGAGATATTAAGAAATAGAAACCTTTTTGCCCAGTGTGGTGGCGCACACCTGTAATCCCAGCATTCAAGAGGTTGAGGCAGCAGGATTATTTGAGTTTGAGGACAGCCAGGACTATATAGTGAGAACAAGGCAGCCTAGTGAGATCTTATCTCAAATTGAGAAAACAAACAAACAAACAAAAAAAACCCCTTTGTATATAATGAGAATGTAAAATGGTGTAGCACCTTGAAAAGTTAATGTATAATAATTATATGATCCAAAAACTCTATTTCTAGTTACAAACCTAATAGAAATAAATCATTATGTCCTTAAGGATGGAAAATACATCACATTAGATAAAACTGTGAGGAAAGTGAAATGTAACTTCAAATTAAAAAAGGGTGGGTCTTTTAAAACTTTCAGAATGTTGAAGAAGGGCTTAGTCATATAAAGAGATGACATGTACTCAGTCATTGTGATATTTAGATTCCATTTCATACATTTTAAGGATTATCACAGATAGGGCCAGACACTCTTTAATACTGTGAAAATAAATTTTACTCAAAAACTACTGACCATATGGAAAAGAGCTGAGCTCCATTCTAATTCATGCCAAGGTGACTGGGTGTCTTAAAGAGAAAATGAGGCAGTAGGAAATGAACAGTGACAAAGAGTGATCCATGTAAATGATATTAGCTGTTGTGTCCCTAGCGGGTAGCCCTGAAGCTAGGATTTCATCTCACATAGGCAGACCTAAGGACCATACACTGTCACAGGTTATGAAATTGTAAAGTCCTTAAGTGAAGGATTGCCTTAGCCAAACGTTAGTAGCCTCCTCTTGTATCCTTTATCCTGTAAGTGTTTCACCTTGAAAAGCTTTGTTTTCCTCGACTGCTTTATTTTTCTAATATTGTTAAGTCAACTTTCCAGTGTAGTCTCCTTTCTGTCTCACTCTCACAAGTAGCACCTGCAAATGGTGACCTTTCTGCTCCTTCTTCTTCCAAATCTTCCCACTAGAACTAGGACTCCCCCAACTTCAAAAGTAACCTACTTTGTAAATATGGTAACTGACTGAGCCCCGATTAAGTCCGGCTAGCCTACATGCAGATGGTGCAAGTAGAGTATGTGGTCCATTGTTAACCCTCCCTGTCATCTATAAAACTGTTGGAAAAACTGAAATGGGGGTCAGCCCATCTATAAAGGATTTATTTCCTTCATGGCTGATCTTTGCTAGCAAATAGAAGTTCTTTATTATTTAACCCAAATTCCGGGTCTCTAAAGTATTTTCAACATCCCTTTGCCTCAACAACATCTCTGAGGCTGTATTTCAAAAGAACGCACTCAGGTCTTTCAGAGTGACTCTGCTGAGCTGTAAGAGACCTACAGCTTTAACCGCAAGCTCTTTTTATTGAGTGCTCTAGGAAAGGAAACTCATCTGTCTGTTGGCTGAACTAACACCTGGTTCTTGCTAGGATCACCCCAAGAGCACGCTGGAAGCCACGGAGCTACAAGTCAGCCTCTCCGGGACGGGGGAGCACACAGAGTCCTCCGCCGAGACTTCTGCAGTTCTCAGGAGCTGCACAACCGTTCGGTTCTTTCCTGCCTCCCCTGACAGCTCCGCACAAGTTGAACTGTTTGGCCCTAAACGTTAGTGAAATGTTCTCAGAGGAAAGGGTCGTCCCAATACTCAGAGACTCGAGAGTCGCTTAAGTTTAAAGACCTACAACATATTCCGTTTCCCTAAGAATCTCTGCTACCTGGGAGGGTGATTCTGGGGCCTCAGCCAGCCCATCGTTATTCCCCACCCCCGTGGGTGCTCCAGGTATTCACTCCCCCGGCGATGGGTCGGCACCACAGAGAGGTGGACACCCGACTTGGCTCCTAGAGCGGCGGCGGAAGTGCTCGGGCGGGGCCTCGAGCGAGTTCCGCCGCGGTGTGCGGGTGGCCGTGCTGGCTTTGTCGGCTGCTGTGTGGGCTTTGTCGGTGGCCTGCTGGCAGTCGGCGACTTCGGCGTCGGGCCAGTGCTGTCCTCTCGTCACTACCCATCAGGTGAATGGGGCATTACGGCCGGGTGTGTGTGTGTGTGGGGGGGGCGTTCGGTTGCTTCGGCCGCGCCTGCCTGTTGCCGGTGGCCTCAGCATGTCGCGCCTCCGGAGCTGGAGCCTGCATCTTTCTCTCCGGGTCTCTGAGTGGTAACAGCCTGGCTCCACCCGGTGTTGTCCGCAGTCCTTGCGGCCTGCAAGACTTGCACACCTAGGCTGCCGCGCCCGCAGCTTCGACTTCCTTGTGGCAATGTTGGAGCCTTTGCGCTACTGTCGGGTCGCTGTCCAGGTGTGTGAGTGGCGCTCCTTTGGGCATCGCTGCCGTTCTGCACAGATGCTGCGTGAGTTTGCTGCTTCTGTGCTTAGGAGCTGCAGTATCTGCACCATTGTGCTGCTAGGGCAGAGGCCAAGAGGAAGGTGTGAAGAGCAAAACCAGCTGCAGGCCTGGGGCCTAACGGAGAATTCCCAGAAGGGCAAGGTGGTCTGTTATGCTGTCCTATCTTTACTCTGAAGCTTCTCTTTCCCCTAGAATTCTGTGAATGTTACCGATGCCTCTGTGCTGATGCTAGGGACCTTTTGTCATCCATACTCTAGATGTAACACGGTCAAGGGTGCTTAAGGCCAGAGTAGTGTGCCAGAGGTTTCCAGAGATGTTAGCTGGATGCCGGGGTCTGAGCTCAGACCGTCTGTCTGTGGAGATCATACTAGAAGTTGCCCTCTAGTACTCATAGAAGTCTGGTTCTTCTGAAGTCTAGTTGAGAGAAATACATGTCTTCTGCCCACCTACGATCTGATAGATGGCCGTTATCCCAAGTCTTTAGGCAGCAGTACCTCATTCCTTATCCACATCCAGGGGAATCTTTGTCTCTGTGAGAGAAGTGGCATTATACAGAATTTTAATAACTGCTGAACCTTCTTACAGAAGCTAAAGAGAGAGATTTCACAATCTTCCTGGCCTTTCCGGGAGTTCTGGGGATGGATTCCTGGTTTTCCTGGAATGGTCTTGATGATGATAAGGAGAGGACAGAGCTGGGAAGGCCCAGCAGCACCCAGGAACTGAGCTTGCAATGGAAGGAGACATCCAAGATCAGTGATCGTAGAACAAGGTGGCACCATTGAAGCAGTTCAAGGAGCCTGAGTGGTGTTTTGCATCATGGAAGATGGCTGGTTAAAAAATACTGGTCTTGGCAGGAAAAGAAAACTCTCATAATTCCCCTCGGGTGAACCCTAAGAACAGCTTCTGGGATTAGAAGCCAAGTGACCTGGAAGAGTGGTTAACCTGCACCTAGCTGCTCTCCCCCTCCCAAGAACTGATGTTTGAACCCAGGGCCTTTGTACTAAGGTACATCCTGGCTCTTTTTATTGATTTTTTTTTTTTTTTAAGTTTTGAGACAGTCTTGCTAAGTGGCTCTGGCTGAGCTCAAACTTGTGATCCTATTGTCTCAGTCTCCCGCAGTACTGGGATCACAGGTATGCATCACACTGCCCAATGAACAGGCTTCACTTATATTTGACTTTGAGCAAGTCACCTCTCATAATTTCATGGATGGTTATATGTATGTTTCTTTTTTGGTACCCGGCATTGAATTTGGGACCTGGCACTTGCAAGGCAGGTGCTGGAACCCTGAGCTAAATCCCCAGCCCCAAGGGTGGTTGTAAGGAGAACATAAGACACGTTTCCTAATGTCTGGTGTACACAGTGCTCAAATGCGTCCGTGACGGAGAAGCAAGTGCACAGCTTCTGACAGAGCATCAAATTCTGTTACTCTCAAGGGTGAAACTTAGCAAACCTTTCTTCTCCTTATCTTTGGGACAGGAGCAATAGATGGTGACTCGAATGTCCCTTCACCACTACAAGTGCAAAATCTGACCTTCCAGTGTTGGAAGGGGCACCCTCTGAGTTTCCCAGGGTGAGTGCTGCTGATGTACAGCTTTGGCTGCACATTTAGTCCATTTCATCTAAATTTTTTTCCCAGTAGGTTCCATAGTTTGTACTAGAAAAGGGTCATGTGGGGCCAGAAGCCTGGCATGTTTTTATTCACTGAGACCATTTTAAATGAAAAAAGTATTAATTTAATTTTACTTATATTCACAGAAGAAGGAAGAGCTAAGAAGAAATGTAAGATTTCTGATTTTAACCAAGTGTGGTGGTAGCACATCCTGTAAACCCAGCAGTATGGGAGGCTGAGACAGGCAGATCACAAATTTAAGCCTAGTCTGGACAACTTAGACTTTGTCTAAAAAAGGGATTGGGATGTAGTTCAGTGTGAAGATCCTAGAGTCAGTCCCCAGTACTACCTCCTGTAACTGCTAATTTTTGAGACATACGCTTTTCCTTTTTAAATAATGATTTTATTTGTTCATTTATTTGACAGGGCTAAAATCCATCCTTGTGCATGCTAGACGAGGACTGTACCACTGAGCAACATCCCAGCCCCAAGACAAATATGTCTTGAAAGCAAGGAAAATTTTTTTTGTGTGGGGAGGGGACTTTCTTGTGTAGCCTGGCCTTGAACTCACTATGGAGCCCAAGCTGTCCTGGAACTCATGATGATCCTCCTGTCTCAGCCTCCTTGTTGCTATGATTATGGGCATGTACCAGCACACACAGAATATTCTATTTTAAATACTTCCTCTAAAGTTAAAAAAAAATGTAAACCATTCAGTTACACAAATGGATTAAACTATATTTTAAACAGATGCAAACTTGTTTGCAGGTAGTGCCACTTAAAAAATAAAAAGCAGCTTGGAACAATGACATATAACCATAATCCCAGCTAATCAGAAAGCCAGGACTGGAGGGTCATAAATTCAAGACCAGCCTGGCCAATTTAAGCAAGACCCTATCTCAAGAATAAAATAAAGAGGGCTGGTAATTCAGTGCAGGAGGTACTGTGCCTACCCTTCAAAGAATGAAGACCCGAGTTTGATCCCAGGAATAGCCAAAAAGAAAAGGAAAAAGAAAGGAATAAAATAAAGAGCTCGAAGTGGAGATGCATATTTGTAATCCCAGCACTCTAGGCTGAAGCAGGAGGATGATGCCAACCTGCACTATCAAGCAAGACCCTGTCTCAGAAAGAAAGAATAAAAAGAGCTGGAGATGTATTTCAGTGGTAGAGCACTTACCTACCATGTATGAGAGTCTGGGTTCAATCCTTAATACTGCAAAAGAGAAAAAAGTAATTAAGTCTCACTGACTTCCAAAGTGAGAAACTGTGTCTTCACCTTTCCCTCAGCCTCTATTTATTTGTTTGTTTGTTCTTGGGTTTTTTTTTTAGGTTTTTTGGAGACAGGGTCTCACTTTGTGGTTCAGGCTGGCGCTGAGCTCAGCCTCAAACTCACATCACAATCCTCCTGCCTCTGCCTCCCGAGTGCTGGGATTACAGGCGTGAGCCACCACGCCCGGCACTGTGGTATGTGGTACTGGTTGCTGCTGGGTGTGGGTCTCCACACCCAGTATTGTTATGTGGTTACCGGGGAATCGAACCCGGGTCCTTGC
>PVIR01012898.1:0-17001 GCA_004026965.1 Petromus typicus | reverse complement strand
TCTTGGGTTTTGAAACGAGGTCTCACGTTGTAATTCAGACTGACCTGGAACTCACTGTGTAGCCCAAGTTGACCTCAGACTGGCAGCAGTCATTTTCCCTCAGCCTCCCGAGTGCTGGGATTACACGTGTGTGCCACCATACTCAGCTCCTTTTTTTAATTTAAAAAAAAATAGCAAGGCTTAACATATAAAATTACTTTCCTAATACCAACTGACCACTAAGTAAAATATCCTGAAAAAATGACGTCACAGTTGGGAAAGAAAAAAACAAAATCTCTCGTAATGAGAAAATAGACACCAGAGGCAAACAGATCTGAATTTGTGTTTGTGGTACTGAGAACTGAAAACCAGTCTAAATTTGAACTTAGGTCTTCTTTACTCATTTAGTGACTCAGGCTGATTACTTTCCTTTTAGTCTGTTTCCTCTGTCAGAGACAGTATCTCCCCTCTGAGGAGGGGTAGGTTTTTTTTTTCAGCGTGGTGCCTGGCTAAGCTTTGAGAGCCTTATGAATAGTCCCTCTTCCTTTCTATGGTTCTGATGTGGTTGAGGCTTACCAGTAAGGGATGTGAAGAGCACAAGTTCGCTTTCTTCCTAGCCAAAGGTGAGGTTGGAGGGGCATTGGGCTTCTTCTGACTGAATGCCAGAGTGATGCTTACCGGCTGGCAGCAGTGGGGGGCCTTCATCTCTCCTGACAAAGCCTTCCCTGCTTAAAACTCAAGCCTTTGAGGAGCAGAGCACAGTGTGTGTTCCTGGAAAGAGCTGGCTTGTAAGAGGAGCGGAAGAGACTGACTTCAAATGCCTAGCTATTGTCCCAAGCATTTCATTCTGCTAACTCATCATCTACCTTGGGAATGTAAGCTGACCTCAATGTAGGAGGGGAGAAGAGAGCTTTAGAAAATTTTGAGTGGAAAAACAAAAATCTGATTTATGCTTTTTAAGGGTCATTCTGGTAGAATTGTGGAAGAGAAAGTAATAAAGGTAGGTTCAGGGGCTGTGTCAGGAAATGATGTTGGAAGATATATTGGAAGTTGTAACATACAACTTGGGTAAAGAATGAAGGCTCAGTTTACAGGTCTGCTAATGGAGTAGATATGGAATGTGAACAAAGAAAAGTGGGACAAGGACTAACCAATAAACACTTAATTCTTTGCAATAATTGTAATTGTGGCCTGAGCAAATGGAATAATTCTTATTATTAGAAGAGCAGATTCAGGAAAGAAAAATCAGAGTTTGACACATTAGGTTTGAAAAGAGAATCAGACAATGTCCAGGTAAAGGAATCATGATTAGAGCTAGTCAAAGGCAGACGTTAAGAAGAAGACTAGGCTGCAGGCAGAGTGTGTAGTTCAGCAGTGGAGTCTTCCTGTCTCCTAAAATGGATGTGCTCACTGCCAGAGTGAATGAGGATAGGAAGTGGTATCCTGGTACACAGAGTGGTTACCCTGAAGGAGTGGTAGTGAAGAGGGGAGAGAGCCAGGAGAGGTTGTTCCAGAAACCCACTGACAAGGTGATTCAGAAGAGGAAGAGTCACTGGCTACCCCACTCCGCCATTAGTTTAGTTGGATGGAGTGTCATGGCTTGAAGCAAGCAAAATCTAACCAGAGATGGTCCGACGCAAGCTGCAGAGGGAGAAAGTACAGAGGAGTTAATGGTATAGAAAGAGGATGATTAAATACAGGTGTCTGTCAGTTCCACAGATGACAAAATGTGAAGATATGCAAATCCCTTACATGAAATGGTGCAGTGTTTGCATGTAATGTGTGGATAGTCTCCATATGCTGTAATCATCTCTAGCTGACTTGCCATGCCTAATACAGTGTCAACTTTATGAAAATAGTTGTAGTATTATTGTTATTACTTTTTAGAGAATGACAACAAGAAAAAGTTTTTTCTTCAAATGTATTTGATCCAGAGTTGTTCAAATCACACATGTAGAACTGAGGATTTGCAGGGCCACATTCTGGGTGGTAAGAACTTTGCCAAGGAGTTCTGGGCAGGAAGCAGAGACCACTCTAGCCACTATAAGCAGCATAGGTTTTGATCCAGGGAACTAGATGACAAAACCACTAGATGGTTCTCCAGGACTAGAAGTCAGGAGATCCTAACTGGACTTGGCTCCTGGGTGAGCAACAGCTGCTATTAGTGCTATGGCCATATTTTTAAATTTATTTATTTATTTATTTATTTATTTATTTATTTATTTCAAACAGGGTCTCGCTTTGTAGTTCAGGCTGGCTCTGAGCTCAGCCTCAAACTCACATCACAGCAATCCTCGTGCCTGTGCCTCCTGAGTGCTGGGATTACAGGCGTGAGCCACCACGCCCAGCACTGTGGTATGTGGTACTGGTTGCTGCTGGGAATGAGTCTGCATGCCCAGTATTGTTATGTGGTTACCAGGGATGAACCCAGGCCCTTGTGCTTGCAAGACAGGCACCGGAACCACTGAGCTAAATCCCTGGCCTGCAGTGGCCTTTTGTAACATGTAGCCTTAAGTGAACGCAGTATCATGGACCACAATAGGTGGGAACTGAAGACAAGATATGAAGGACTAGCCCAGGTGTGATGGTGCATGCCTGTAATCCCTGGAGAGGCTGAGGCAGGAGGATGGCCATGAGTTCGATGCCAGCCTGAACTGAACTATATAGCAAGACACTGTCTCAAAAAAGAAAGAAAAGAGAGAGATGAAGGAATAAATAAAACACAATGGCCAAGTGGTAGCAATGATACATTTCAGTGTTCATTTGGAAACACAGACCTTGATTTTTTTTTTTTGAGACAAGGCCTCACTTTTTATAGTTCAGACTGGCCCTGAGCTCACTTTGTAGCCCAGGAAAGCCTCAACTTTACAGTAATCCTCCTGCTTCTGCCTCCTGAGTGCTGGGATTACAAGTGTGAGTCACCACACCCAGCATTGTGGTATGTGATTATGGAACTCTTGGGACCTTGCCCTTGCAAGGCAGATGCCAGGACCACTGAGCTAAGTCCCTGGCCTGAGGCCTTGATTTTTTTTTTTTTTTTTTTTTTTTTAGGTTTTTTGAGATAGGGTCTCGCTTTGTGGTTCAGGCTGGCCCTGAGCTCAGCCTCAAACTCACATCACAGCAGTCCTCCTGCCTCTGCCTCCCAAGTGCTGGGATTACAGGCGTGAGCCACCACGCCCGGTGAGGCCTTCATTTTTGAGCGGAGTCCAAGCTATATCCTTGACACTCTGCCCCCACAGTTCTGGAGTTGGGCATATCAGAGGTAGAATCAGAAAGAAATCTCCCAATTGTGGATGGCTGGTTGAAGTAACTGTGGGGCCAGGAGTGTGGGCAGAGGAAAGAGTTGAACCTTCCATGTGCTTCAGTAGCTTCCTCCTGGCAGAGGGGAAAAACAGTCTTCTTTTTCTTTCAGGTTCTGTTGCAGAATGAGATGGTGATGAGAAGGTGACTCCAAAAGTTGAATTTCTGAGAATGGAAATTCCCATAAGACGATGTCCGACAGACTCAGAGTAATGGAGCACCCCACCTCTGAGGCTAGGGAAGTCCACGAAACCAGATTAGGGCAGCTGTTGGGAAACCCAGAAGGGCAGAGCCTCGGGAGCCCCCTGCCTCAGGGGGATGGCTTCAAGCAAGTCACAGTGACCCACTGGAAAATCCAGACAGGAGAGACAGACCAGATTTGTAGTAAGCCAGGGAGAAACCCTATTCTGAACCCAAACCTTCTTATACTTCAAAGAGAGTTTATAGAAGGGGAGACCCATCCCTGTGGTATTTGTGGTAAAAGCTTCCCATTTAATTCAGACCTAGTTAGACATCAGATTTCTCATACTGGAGAGAAGCCTCATAAATGTGAGGACTGTGGGAAAGACTTCAGTCAGACCTCACATCTCGCAGAGCACCAGAGAGCCCACACTGGAAACAGGTTGTTTGTGTGTAATGTGTGTGGGAAAGACTTTATTCACTACACAAACCTTGCTGAACATCAGCAGGTGCATACGGGAGAAAAGCCATTCCGATGTGCTCAGTGTGGGAAAGCATTTTGTCACAGCTCAGACCTGCTTCGGCACCAGCGAGTTCACACTAGAGAAAGGCCTTTTGAATGCAAAGAGTGTGGGAAAGGCTTCAGCCAGAGCTCCTTACTCATTCGCCATCAGAGAATTCACACAGGTGAAAGACCTTACGAGTGTAACGAGTGTGGGAAATCCTTTATCAGGAGCTCTAGCCTTATTCGACATTACCAAATCCACACAGAAGTAAAGCAATATGAGTGCAAGGACTGTGGGAAGGCCTTCCGTCACCGCTCAGACCTTGTGGAACACCAGAGGATTCATACTGGGGAGAGACCCTTTGAGTGTAACGAGTGTGGGAAAGCCTTTATTCGCAGTTCAAAGCTTATACAGCATCAGAGAATTCACACTGGAGAGCGACCCTATGTCTGCAATGAGTGTGGGAAGCGCTTCAGCCAGACGTCCAATTTTACTCAACATCAAAGAATCCACACTGGGGAGAAACTGTATGAGTGTGATGAATGTGGGAAGGCCTTCTTCCTGAGCTCATATCTTATCCGGCACCAGAAAATCCACACTGGTGAGCGGGTATACGAGTGTAAAGAATGCGGAAAGGCTTTTCTGCAGAAAGCTCACCTCACGGAGCATCAGAAGATCCACACTGGGGACCGACCCTTTGAGTGCAAAGACTGTGGGAAAGCCTTCATCCAGAGCTCTAAGCTGCTGCTGCATCAGATTGTGCACACTGGAGAGAAGCCCTACGTGTGCAGTTTCTGTGGGAAAGGCTTCATCCAGAGGTCAAACTTCCTCCAACACCAGAAGATGCACACTGAAGAGAGGCTGTATGAGTGTAGTCAGCTTGCAGCGGGTTGTACGCCACCCCCTGACTTTGTGCACCAGGAGGGCCTTTCCCTAAGTGAGACTCCTAATTGTTTAGACAAGAGGTCCACAGGGAAGGAGGATCCTATGGATAACTTATGATCACTCTGACTCAAGAATGGTATTTGGAGATGGGTGGAATTATGGTCTTATGGTTTCCAAGCTTTGGATGTGCCCATTTTCCAAATCATGGAGGGGCTGTGTTGGGAGTGGCCTGCTGCCTGCCCCTGGACATCTGGCCTCAAGCTGGACGGGGTTGAGGGAGAAAAGATTTCTAGACTTTATTCACAGAATACAACCCACTCTTGAGTTCAATCCTTCAGAGCATAGCTATGAATTTAATCTTATTATTAGAAGAGGCTTGCCTACCCGAAAAGCTAAAGAAGGATTTTCTCATTCAGCACCCCTAGTGGGTTCCCTGTTGTCCCAGGAGTGACTCCCAACCCCCTGTGTCCTGCGTCCTGCAGCTTTTACCTCCTTGACTGCTTAGTTCCCAGCCACACAGTCGGTGTGTCCCACTTGTCACTCTCCACACTGCTCTGCTGACTCACTCATCTTGTAGGACTCAGGTGTCATGTCAAAGAACATTTTCCTTCCACTTAGCAAGTTTTCCACGCCTTTGAGGCTTAGTGCTTACTTGTTGTTAGTGAATAATGAATTATTTCTCATTACACTCAGTTCCTCATAGTGATCATGTCTGATTGATTCATACGTCCCTGGTGCATAGTGTATGATCTTGATACCCTTACATCTGTTTAACTGGCAGTTCTCTTGTTTTGTCCTTTCTGTGTTGCTGTTTTAAAATTTGGGCCCGTGTTTCTTTGTGTCAGTATGATCTCTTCTCCTGGACATAGTTTCTTTCCTAGACCCGTTAAAGCCTTTTGCTACTGCCTGAGAACTGCTGGATCTCCTGTCCATATTGGCACCCTCCCTTTGCCACCTGGAGCTGCCTGTTTCCCAGAGTGTGCCCAGGTATTCGAGGGGTATACAGCCCCAGGGCACTCTACAACTTTGTGTTAGCTCAGCGTGTCTTCTTGTCGGTGAGATATAGTCCTTGATAGCCACAACTTAAAGGTGGAAAGGTTTATTTTGGCTCACAGTTTCAGAAGTCTCAGTCTGTGTTCCAGAGGCTCCGAGGAAGAAATGGCATAGTAGAGGGGTGCAGCAGAGGAAAATTGATGTCATGGGGGCAGAAGGCAGGAGCAAAAAGAGAAACCAGAGAGGCTGATAACACCTTGCCAGTTTATGTCCCTCATGACCTGCCTTAAACAGGCCCCAACGTCTAACACCGTACTTAGCTGCTGAACTTCCCAGTGGATGAGTCCGTTGAAGAGTATAGCACCCCCGTGTTCCTGTCTCCTTCCAAAAGCCCCACCATTGAGCACATGAGAGTTTGGGGGGAACATTTTAGATCAAAACCATAACACAGCAGCTGTAAGACTGACATAGTTCTTGACAGTTTCTCATCTGGCTCATGTTATCACTTATTTGAAAATGTGCTATGTTGAGTTCTATAAGGAATATTTCTGGATGTCAGAAGAGCAAGAATAAGAGATCATCGCACTACAGTGGGGAAGGAATATGGGGAAAACGGGATGGTACAATGAGTGAAGCGCCAAGATAGATGGAAGTGTGCTTCAGGTCTTGCAGGAGCATTAGGAGGTGACTAGGGCCATGGCAGTTCTGAGAAGGCGTCACAGAAGAGGTGACATTAAATGGCCAGAGGCCAGCATGTGCTTCTGCACTGAAGGAGACAGGGTGATCTGAGAGAGGGAGCTCCACAGACACAGGCTAGATCGGGCAGCAGAGCGTAGGACTCTGGCTCATGGCATAGTTCTTTCAGCAAAACTCACCCTGGCCTTTGATTTTCTTTGATCTGAACATTAACTGAAACAACTAGCTTTGAGATGATTTTTTAAAAAATTATTTTGCCCATAAAGCATGCTTTGAGTCCCCAACAACCCTTGATGGGACAGATAATTCACAAGGACATAAAATATCCTTTCTGAAAAACTAGAGTTGTTTCAGATGATATAAAGGTAGGTATTAAAAGAATTTTTAAAATAGTACAGTAAAATGCCTACTTTTAATGCCTACTTTGGTAAATGGCTTCAGGTGTGTATCCACCAACTATAATTCGGACAAATTTCTTCCACCTAAAAGTTGTCTTTACCTTTCCCATTAGCCCACCCCAGTAACCACTTTGTGCCAGTGTAGATTAGTGTTGCTTGTCCTAGAACCTCACTTAAGTGGACTCGTGTGTACTCAGTGTCTGACTTTTGTCTCTTCATTATAGTTTTAGGTCGACCACATTTTGTGTTTTGGTAGTTCTCTGCTGACTAATGCCCCATTATGGAGATAAATCATCACTTGGTATTCATCTGTTTATGAAAATTTACGTTTCTAGTTTTGACTTTGAAGAATAAAAATTGCTGGGGTTCACAGCTTAGTGATAAGACCCTTCCCTGGCTTCTTAAGGCTCTGGGCACGATCCTTACTGTTGCAAGAATTGCTAGCCAGGTATGGTCATGCATGCCTCTGGTCTACTTGAAAGGCTGGGGCAGGAGGATTTTAAGTTCAAGACTAGCTTGGACAGTAGTAACCCCATCTTAACAAGGGCTGGAGAAGTAGCTGTGCTTTCCGGGTTTAATCCCCAGTATTGCCAAAAACAAAAAAGGACTAAAACTGCTATGAGCATATATTTGCACATGCGTTTGATTTCTCTTGGACAAATACAGCATTTATTGCTGGGTTATAAAGACCTTAGTTCACTTAGGAGACATAACAAAATGCCGTAAACTGAGTGGCTTTAAAAGAACAGAATTTATTTTTCATAGCTGTGGAGGCTTGGAGAGCCAAGTTGCAGGCAGATAGAAGGTCTGGCCAGGACATTTCTTTACAGGAACAAATTCTATTCCTGAAACCTGTGCCCTCAGGGTATGATCGCCTCTTCATTCTGTCACTTTTGGGGTGAGGATTTCAGCATGAGTTTTGGGGTTATGTAAACTTTCAACGTATTGTAGTAGTATGTGTGTTTTAACATTGTAAAAATCTGCCGATTCTAGTGGTTGCACTGTCTCCTTCCTGCCACACTGTGGCGCCATTGTCACGCAGACCTAGCCGACACATGCTATTGTGAGATTTCTGAAGTTGACCCCATTCTTCTCTTGACTGTAATTTGTACTTGCGTGCTGAGTGCCGCACAGCTCCTTTTCAAGTGATTATTGCTGTTCTGCATTACCTTGTGTGATGTGATGTGGCCACATCTTTTGGACCCTCTTAAATTGGATTCTCTACCAACTTGTAAAAATCCTTCCTGTACTCTAGAGACAGTCTCTCTAAATACGTTTATTGTGAATATTTTTCTTAGAACCTTTCGATTGCCTTTTTATTTTCTTACTGGTGTCTTTTGAAGATCATATTTTGAAAGTTTAAATAAGGTCAGCTTACCAAAATCCTTTCTTTCTTTTTTTATTGAGATATGGTCTCACTGTGTAATTTTTGCAGTCTTCCTACTTCAGCCTCTCAACTGCTAGAATGTGGTGATCAGAATCTTCATAATAAGCTACACTCCTAGCCTTTTAAAATTTTTTATTTTGAGATAAGATCTCACAAAGTTATTAACTTGCTTAAGCTGGGCTTGTACTTCCTGCCTCATCTTTCCCATGTGCTGGGACTACAAGTGTGTACCACCACACCTCGTTTATAAGCCCTGGGAAACATTTGCCTACTCAAAGGACATACATTTTATTCTTCCCACACATCTGAACATTTAGTTTTAGCTTTTATGTTTTGGTGCATGCTCCATTTTGAGCAGAGAGAGAGAGAGAGAGAGAGTGTATGTGTGTGTGGTAGTGGTGGTAGAAAGATTGAACCCAGGACCTTACACTGACCTCAACCTGAGCACCAGGTTGTTTTTTGTTTGTTTGTTTTTTTAACTAAGAGGATTGAGTCAAGGCCTCCTAGGATACATAGTGAAACCTGCCTCAAAAGAACCAAAAATAAGAAAGAGGATTTTGCTAAACTGCACAGACTGGTCTTGTGATCTTGCCTCAGCCTCCCAAGAAGCTGGGATTACAGGGCTGCAGTTCCATACCTGGATTTACATTCATTTTTGTGTACAACATGCAATAAAGATCAAGATTCAGGTTCTGTCTGTATGGATAGCCAGTTTGTGTATGTGTGTGCATGTGCGTGCATGTGTGTGTTTGTGTGTAACCATTCATTGGAAGACCATACTTTCTCTGAATAAACTTCACACTTTGTAAAAACTTAAGTGACTATACATGAGTGGTTTGTTCCTTTCCTCTTGTCCATGTGTTGTCTCCCCAGTATGATGTGATCATTTTTACAGTACATGTTGAAATCAAATATTGGAAATTCTTCCATTTTGTTGTTTTCCAAAGTTTTTGACGATCCTAGGCCCTTTACATTTTTGTACAAGTGTTAGTGTTGAGTTGTCAGTTTGTATAAAAGGGAAGCCTCTGTGGGGTCTGTAGATCAGAGTTAGGTGGAGGAAAAGGGGAGAAAATGTTGCGATGTGTTATATACATGTACCAGTTCCCTGCAATTAATGTAATCATTATGTATTGCTGACATGTACTACTAATAAAAAGTTAAAATCTAAAAAGAGATCAATATTAGCACTTTAATAATTCTAAGTTTTCCTTGAGCATGGTTTATTTGTTTTTTTGTTTTGTTTTTTGAGACAGGGTCTCACTTTGTAGTTCAGGCTGGCCCTGAGCTCAGCCTCAAACTCACATCACAGCAATCCTCCTGCCTCTGCCTCCTGAGTGCTGGGATTACAGGAGTGAGCCACCATGCCCGGCACTGTGGTATGTGGTACTGATTGCTGCTTGGGTGAGTCTCCACGCCCAGTATTGTATGTGGTTACCGGGGATTGAATCTGGGTCCCTGCCCTTGCAAGACAGGCGCCGGAACCACTGAACTATATCCCCGGCCTGTGAGCATGGTTTATCATACTTTTAGTTTCTCTTAGTGTATAGCTCTCGTATTTTGTTAGACTTGTATTTCATATTTCTATTAGTATTGTGAACATAGAGCTTTTAAAAAGTTTTTTTTTTTTAAATGTCTGCTAATGTACAGAAATTCACTGGGTTTGTCTTTTGATCTTATATCCATCAACCTAGATCAATTCATTTACTTCAGTAGCTTTCTTCCTAGACTACTCAGTATTTTCTGTATATATAATCATGTCATCTGTTTATTAAGAATCTTCTTTCGTACGTATATGGACTTTTTTTCTTGCCTTATTGAACTGACTAATGTATATTTCAGTTGTTTTACTTGTATTTGCTGGTACTAGAGATTGAAGCTGGGGCCTTTGACTGAGTTTCATTTGCAGCTGGGGTTTTGTTGCTTTGTTTTGCAGTACTGGGGATCGAACTTGTAAAGCATGTGCCAGAGCCACTGAGCTAAATCGCCAGCCCCCTGACCCTCTGTTTTGTTTTGTTTGAGAAAGGGTTTCATTTAGGCCATGCCAGGATCAAACTTGTAATTCTTCTGCCTCAGCTTCCTAAATGCTGGAATTATAGGCATATGCCACTGTGCCTATCATAAAATTTTAACTAGATATGGTGAAGCACATTCTTAGTTTGTCTTGTTTTTTTTTGTTGTTGTTGTTTGGTTTTTTTGTTTTTTGAGACAGGGTCTCGCTTTGTGGTTCAGGCTGGCCTGAGCTCAGCCTCAAACTCACATCACAGCAATCCTCCTGTCTCTGCCTCCCGAGTGCTGGGATTACAGGCGTGAGCCACCACGCCCGGCACTGTGGTATGTGGTACTGGTTGTTACTGGGCGCCCAGTATTGTATGTGGTTACCGGGGGATCGAACCCGAGCCCTTGCACTTGCAAAATAGGTGCCCAAACCACTGAGCTCAGGCACTGTAACCACTGAACTAAATCCCTGGCCAGTTTGTCTTGTTTTGATACTAACATAACATTGCTCTCAAAAACTTTATCCATGTTGGAGTTGTTTGTGTAATAATGATAGATTTTTTTACCTTAACTATTTGATAGAGTCTGTCAGGGAAACCCTAGGACTTTAATTGTGGGAAGTCTTGTTTGTTTGTTGTTGTTGTTTGAGATCAGGTGTCACTATGTAGTTCAGAATAGCCTTCAATTCACTGTACCCCAAGCTGGTCTTGAACTTGGGGCAATCCTCCTGTCTCAGTTGTGGGATTACAGGTGTGTGTCACCATGCCCAAGAATTTTTTAAAACTGCAGATTAAATTTCTTTAATAGGTACAATACTGTCCAGGTTTTCCCTGTTTTTTGCACCAATTTTGGTAATTTTAAAAAAATCTTTCAAGGAGTTACTAATTGCAGATAAATGAATTATTTTTTTAAATTGATTTTATTAGTACATTTTATATACATATTATGATCACAATTGACATTGAGAATTTATACCAGTATATGACATGACTTAATTCTCATTTTTTCCCATTCCTCTGTGCTCTCCCCCTGAACCCCTTGCTCCCAGATAAATGAATTACTGGTATAAAGTTGTTCTGAACCTTCACACAAAGCCACATCCTACCTCTCTTGTCCCCTGCCCCTTTTTTTTTTTTTTTTTTTGATTCCGAGTCTCTCAAGCCTCCATCTCACAGCAATCCTCCTGCTTCTGCCTCCCTAGTGCTGGGATTACAGGTTATCACGCCCAGCATTGTGGTATGTGGTTACTGGGGATTGAACTTGGGTCCTTGCAATGCAGATGCAGGAACCACTGAGCTAAATCCCTGCCCCTCCCGTTTTTTCGAGATAGAAGTTTCATGAGTTGCCCAGGATGGGCTCAAACTTGCCATCCTTCAGCCCCTGCCCGTTGAGTGCTGAGATTACAGCAGTGTGTCATCATGTTCAGCAATAAAAGACATTGTTAAAACAACTACATTTGCTGCCTACGCTTTTCCGTCATTCTTATAAGATCCCTGTCTCTACCCGAATGATCTGATTCCTGATTTGGAAACTGACTCATTGCCCCTGTTGAACGAAGTCTTTACTTTTACTGTCACCATGGTAAATTCTTCAACCACCCATGTCACTGTCCTGTCTCCTACAGCAAGCATAGCCTTCATTGTCCACATTTCTATTAGCATTCTGGTCTTCTGAACTCCCACTAGAATTAGCTGTCAAGATCTACTTACAGTCATCTAGGCTTTGTCCAGCCTGATTCTTCAAACTTTTTTCAAATTCCTCCCACAAACCATTTCCAAAGGCTCCTGAACTGCGTGGCTAGATAGAGTCTGTCACGTCCCATTCCCGAGGGCTACTCATCTGGCATCGAACCACGGGTGGGGGTCATCACGCGGAGACGAAATGGTGGAGAAGCCTTTATTGCCAGCACTTTCAGCACTTATATACAGCCCCACTTCCTTGTTCTCAACCACCCCAAACCAGCCTTTTAGGGGGCAGTCTCTGTCTGTTTTCCTTTAAACACTGTGGCCTGGAGGGGCCCACTGTGTACACGCCGCCTTGCACTTCCTTGATGGAGCTGGTGTTGTTTAGCCTCAGGGGACCCCACATCTCCCCCCTTCTTTTTTAGACACCAAAAGGCTCGACCAGTGTCTGTCTTAGGTTGAGGATGATGCACTTCACTGCTTACCCGTTATCGGGTGTACCAGCGGCACCGGCGGATACCCCTGTCTTAGGTTGCTAGTGCTGCATCTCCTTCTTACCCGTCTTTGACTACCTGGCCATCATACTGAGCCAAATGTGGGATGAGGGATCTCCAGCTTCCATCGCCACAAGGGCCTGACGTACAAGATGTAGCTGTTGGTCGTTGAATTATGAAGAAAGAATGAATGCAGGGGTTATTTGCTGAGAAATTAAGGCAGGAAATAGCAAAACAGAGCATGTGGGCCAATTGGAAGGCCTCTGTGGTATTGGTCAGCGTGCCATCAAAAGAGACGATGGCTTTGCCCACGTTTGCATTGGTCGTGAAGATGGAGGGGAAGAAGAGGGTGTCAGTCCCCACTGGCTGAAGAATCGATGCGTTCTGGACAAATGCCCATCTTCTCTCACTCTCTGGGTGTGCGAACAGGACGCACAAGATGAGAAGGAACCCAAACAGGAGCATCAGCATCTGTTGGATAAACACAAACAGAGCCCCTGCTGGCCACCAGTATGGGGTCAGGGCCTTTCCACGTGCCCGTTAAAATATCTTTCCACATGACCACAGGAAGGTTTGAATCTACCCATGGCTTTACATGTCTATCCATTGCAGCATTTCCCGAATTATCTGTTGTCAGATAGTTGAGTGTCAAAAGCACTCGGTGGAGCTGATTAGAAGGAGACTGAGGTAAAGACAGAGGGCCCCCTCATTGCTTTTCTAAGTAGTTTTTTAAAGTTTGGTTGGCCCTTTCTACAATTCCCTGTCCAGTGGGGTTATAAGGAATACCAAATTTGTGTTTAATGCCCCACTCGCCAAAGAAACATTCTAGCTGTTTGGAGCTGTAGGCAGGGGCATTATCAGTCTTAATAGCCCTGAAATTGTACGCCCAAGGCGCCATCTTGTAAACAGGAAGCCAGGCAGGGAGGGGCAGTAGGCTCTGGGCGCCATCTTAGGTGCGCCCTTTGAAAAAGCTGATCGCGCATCTCGTCTAGATGCCTCTGTTTAAGATCTTTCAACTTATTTCTGTTCTCTCTAGCAGCCTCTTCTAAACGCGTGACCTGTAGCTGCTCCTCTTAGCCTATTCTCCTCTGCTTCACTATCTAAATCCTCATCGTTGGTGTGAATCTGCAAATCTCTCTTCCCCCCTTGTACCGCTGTCCGGGTCTGGACCGCGAACTTCATGGAGGAGACCTCCGCGGCGCCTTTGCGATCTTTCCCTGAGCGAATGTCTCCTTCAATCTTTCCCATTTGTACTTCCAGTTTTTCCCCCTGCTCTAAATCTAAATCCTGGTTAGTCAAAAGTGCATCACGCACCAGCCTCCAGAGGGAGAAGGCAGCCAAGGGGAAAGAATCTGGATCATCTCTAAGAGCCTTTTGGAGATCGTTTTGACATGGTCCCAGTCAGACAACATAAGGCTTCCGCCGTGCCAAAACCAAGGACTGAAACGACTGGCAGTCTCTGCCAGTAGCAAGGCACTCTCTGCCTTAATAGGAGTGCCATTTTCTTGCAGGAGGAGGCAGACCTGCTGCTCCATAACCTGTCTAGAGTGGGAGGACCCCATAGTGAGACAGTCCTGAATTCAATACACCCCTACTTACTGTGCCGGCCTGGGGTGGCCCAGTGGCAAGTCCTCACGATGCCAGATCTCGGTGGAACCTCCAGTTGTCGGGTCCCGTTCCCGAGGGCTTCTCATCTGGCATTGAACCACGGGCGGGAGTCATCACGCGGAGACAAAATGGTGGCGAAGCCTTTATTGCCAGCACTTTCAGCACTTATATACAGCCCTGCTTCCTTGTTCTCAACCGCCCCAAACCAGCCTTTTAGGGGGCAGTCTCTGTCTGTTTTCCTTTAAACACTGCGGCCCGGAGGGGCCCACTGTGTATGCGCCGCCTTGCACTTCCTTGATGGAGCTGGTGTTGTTTAGCCTCAGGGAACCCCACAAGAGTCACAGCAGCAACCCTAGTTCTCAGCACCAATTTTCTGTGTATGTCAGTGTTCAGTTGCTAGGATCAAACACCTGACAGAGCAGGAGAGGTTTATTTTGGCTCTCACAGGGCCAGGCATTTAGCTCAGGGCACAGCATCTGCCTGGCAAGCGTGAGATCCTGAGTTTGATCCACAGTCCCAACAGAAAAAAAGAGCTATTTTGATTCACAGTCCCAGTTTTCAGTCCCCGGCTAGCTGGCTCCAAAACAAACATTATGGCGGGCGTGGTGGAGGAAAGCTGCTCCCCCTGCTGGAGACACCTGAGTAAGACAGAAATGAATAAACGGTCAGAAAGGGGTCAGCCTTCAAGGGAATCAGTGCAAAAAGACATCGTGGTTACTGCTGGAGAGGATTCTGAAGTGAGTCAGACCTCAAGCCCCCCCAGTAACGAACAGAGCTTGAGATCATACCATAACTGGTATTACCTGGTCCAGTGACCCCAGATAGTGGTTCAGACATGTAGGTGGGTGATGGGAACACCTTGACCTGTACTCCCATCTGTTTCCAGGAATGCCTTTGTTCTTTGGGTAGAAGTGAAAGATAGTTTATGATGTCCACCTCGTACCCTAGTTATGTGTCTCCCATGCCTATTGGATTAATACTAGCTAAGCGACTACACTTGTAATCCTCGAGGTTGATTCTAGTTTGACTAGCTGTCATTTTGTGTATAAATTACCTCTGGACAGAATCTCAGTGGCCACCCACTTTTGGGTTACCTCTAGTCTTTCAGAAGTTTTTTCTCAAATCTGCTCTTAACCTCCTTTGTCCTTGAATCCATCCTTCCATATCAGGAGAAACAAACTGGGCACATCTGACATCCATCTGTTGCTTCCCTGTGACAACCTCATGGCAGCAGGGAGCAGGACACAGGGCAGAGGAGTAGAGGGTGAGCGCTAGGCACACCTTTGCCCGACTGAGACCGGAAGCTGCCGTTGTCCACAAAATGGAGCTGGGCACTTAGCTATTTCTCCATTTTTTTGGACAGGATCTCGCTATGTAATTCAGGCTGACTAAACTTGAGGCAGTCCTGTTGCCGTGCCTCAATCCCTCCCGAATACTGGGATCAGGGTTTACGATGTTAAAATGTGTCAGCAGAGGGCGCCAGAAGAACACTGCCGGGAAAGGTGCTTCACTTCCGCTTCTGTCAACTCTTACTTGGCCCAGGCTGTCTGGTGCTCCCAGAGCTGCTTACCTGTCAAGTCTAGGCTGCACTGTTCCAGAAATTTCCCAGCTACTTTGCAGGTATCTATGAGCAGCACCCCATCCTAGGCCACTGGCTTCTTAGTGTCTCGCCCACTTTCCTTGGCCTGCCACTCAAGGGTTTGTTGCACATTGACTAGAGCGATGGCATGGCCCAGCTTGAGCTAGGTGTAACCACCCCCCTCAGTCAAACACCTCTGTGGTCACCCTATGGGACCTCCATCCGCCTGGAGAGCAGTGGTCTCCACACAGGTCCCACCCACAGGCTTTCAGACCATGGCATCCTGAGGGGCCTTCTGAGCCCAATAGATCATTCTGTTGTCACACATTAGATTTCTGGTGTTCAAAGTACCTTGCAGCCCTGTGTCTTGACTGATTTTGACTCAGAGTCCATGAGATTTCACTAGCCTGTCCCCCAGAGTGATCAGCTACACACACACACCCCGCTGCCACCACATCTTCCCTTAGGGATTTATCAATGGGGCTGGGCTGCCCTTTCATTTAACTGCTGAGAATCGAGCCACCGGGAACCCGAGCTGTGTGACAGATGCCACTCACTGGCTGACATAGTAATTGTTCTGAGCATGACTGTGGACAGTGACCTCTCAGATGTAAATGTATATGTTCAGTCTGTTTCAAAGCTTTCACTGACTGTTTTGTTTTACAAGGTCTTTCCAAGTTAGGAAGTAGCTCAGGCTGGGCTTAAATTTGAGGTTCTTCTGCCTCAGCCTCCCACAGTGCTGGGATTATAGGTGTATACCACCACAGTCAGTCCCATTGGCCTTCTAACAATAACATAAGAATTCGTGTATGTGTGTGAGTGTGTGTGTGTGAGTGTGTAACCAGGGATTGAACTCAGGACCTTCCCCTGGCCAGGCATCCAGCAGCACCACTGAGATATATCTCTAGCCCTAAAATAATTCTTCACCCTGTTTTATGAAGCTATCTATAATGTAACCCTTTCTATTTCTCTGACTACTTTGCCGACCTCCCAGCTCCCTGGTGATGCTCCATTGCCCATCTAGCTGTGAGCATTTGCTGGTTCTCATACACACCCGAGAGCCCACGGACTCCCTGCTCCTTCTGTCTCTGATGATCACCCTGTCACTTGCGTGGATGACTCCTTGTCATTGAAATGAACATAAGATATTAGCTCTGTATTTGCTCTCCAAATATTTATAGAACATCTACTAATTATTAGCACAAAGATAAGGGTTGTGTGTTCAATGGTGTTTAAGATTGTGAAGTTCATATAGCTATTATGAAGTTCAAAATATACAGTGAATAGGAAGAAAAAGTTCCTCTCTCTCTCTCTCTCTC
>PVIR01012897.1:0-43504 GCA_004026965.1 Petromus typicus | reverse complement strand
CACCTAGGTTCAAAATCTGCTTTTTAAACAAGGAGCCTGGGAATCTTCCCTCAATTAAGGGTAATTAGTAATCTTGGGTTTAAAAAAATCTATAAAATGTGTTAATAATCACATATTTTTCCTAGTAGAACTCTCCTGGTAGAACATACCACCTACCTGCTAAAAATCTCTCTCTCTCTCTGACACACACAGACACACACACACACACACACACACACACACACACACACACACACACACACACGGCAATTAAAATACCTGAAGATCCTCCTAAAGGTACAAAAAGTGGAGAAACAGCTGTGAATGAAATTTGGTGAGTCCCGAAGGAACGGTGACATTTGGCAGCACTGCAGCCTCGGGCTCCACGCACCCTGCACGGTCCCAGCCTGGTGCGACACAAGTCCTGCTGCAGCATGTGCAGTATAGAAGATGGAGACTGTGACCCTCCTTCCACTCTAGCCACGTTTTCACCTCAAGACTGGCAAGGTCTCTGTATGTGCTACCTGCCCCATTCCGTCCTGCTGAACCTCAATTCCAGGTGCCATGGCCATAAGAACAGGCTTCCCTTTCACCCAGAAGCCCTTGCTCACACGTGGGAACTGCTCCAAATTCAGCAGGAGGAGAATCGCGGCGCCTCAAGTACCCTCACTGCAGCTGGTGTGTGGTGGCTGTTTCAGACCGAGAAGCAAAGGCAGAGAAGACAAGGGCTGCTTCCCCCACGGAGCGGGGCACTGTGGTGGGTGAGCAGGTGGTTTGAGGGTCTGCAGCCCCCGCTGCAGTTCCATGTCCCAGAGGCCTTTCCAGGGCAGATAAGAGGTAAAAGCAGGGAGCTCACCCACAGGGGTGACTTTATTTGGGACAGAAAGGAAAACTGTTCATGCTTAGGATGTGGTAAAAAATGATGGACTTCTTGGTTGTGAATGTGCAAGAGAAAAATATGTGGCCATTTGCAACAACTGGAATGAATCTGGAGGATGTGATGTGAGACATGAGCAGTGAACGACAGACCTAAATTGGAATCCCAACCAAAAGCAGTTGAATGCAAGAAATAAGACAACACAGATTGGGGCTGGGGAGTTAGCTCAGTGGTTCCGGTGCCTGTCTCGCAAGCGCAAGGACCCAGGTTTGATTCCCCGGTAACCACATAACAATACTGGGTGTGGAGACTCACGCCCAGCAGCAACCAGTACCACATACCACACTGCCGGGCGTGGTGGCTCACGCCTGTAATCCCAGCACTTGGGAGGCAGAGGCAGGAGGATTGTGATGTGAGTTTGAGGCTGAGCTCAGGGCCAGCCTGAACCACAAAGCGAGACCCTGTCTCCAAAAACCTAAAAAAAAAAAAAAAAAAAAAGACAACACAGATTATGGTGGGCAGAGAGGATGGAGTGGAGAAAACCAGATTACAGGATCCACATTGTTGGTAAGATGAGGAGGCCTGTTCAAAGGCTATAGTTATTAACACTGTACTGTCTATCAAACTTTGACCACGCCTCATAAAATACAGACTATATAAAAGAGAAGATATAAGAAAAACTAAACAAAAATTATGGAGTTAAAATACTCAAAATGATAAATATACTACAGAGATGCAATAATAGATTTGAATTTTCAGCAAAAAATTTTCAGACTTAAATATAAACTAGTAAAGATTATGCAACCTAAAAAACATAGTGAAGGAAGAATAAGGAGAAATGCACAGAGCTGCAGAGACATACGGAACAGTACTTAAAATAACAACACACGCACAATAGAATAGCAAAGGAAAGGGACAAAAAGACAGAGAAGAAAACTGTCCAAACAATGCTGAACACTTCCTCAACTGATGACAAGTTTTCATCTACACATGCAGCCAGTCTAGCTAACCCCCAGCTGGATGTACACAGTCATAGCCCTATCTAGGTACAACATAGCAAAAATGCTTAAGGACCAAAGGAAAGAAAATGTGAAAGTGTCGAGTTTCATCTATGTACAATGAAACACCAATGAGATAAACAGTTGACTTTCCATTAGGCACAGTGGAATTCAGAAGACAATAGAATGACATATTCAAAGTATTGGAAAAAAATAGCACAAAACTATCCTTCTGGGAAAATTCTCAGTGACTGTGAATCAGCATAGTTTTTTTCTTCCCATCATCCCCAAGAATATCTGTAGGATGTGCTGGGAACAAGCACACGGAGATCTGGAGGCCGGCTGGGGCAGCCCCCACTCTGCTCCAGTGGTCCTGTGAAACAGACCACATTTCCACACTTCCTCCCAGGACATCACACCTGGAGCACAGCACCTGGGGACCGCTTTCCAGCCCCCTCCCACCCACAGATGCAAGAGTGGAAGAGTAAAGACCGAGGCTTCGTCCTCCTTGGGACATCAGCATCCAGCTCACGGTGATAGTAGAGCTCTGCGTCTCTTGCTGCCAGTGTAACTCGGGAGTACATGCATAGTCAGCCTCACCAGGCTCCAGAGAAGCTGGTCACAAATGCACAGTGAACAGACTTAACAGAGGCAACTTCAAGTCTCTACCAACAAGTCAAAAACAGGCTGAGAGGCCACTTTACACTTACTAAGGTGGGTAAAATAGAAAAGATAGACATTAACGAGCGAAAGCAGGACCATAGAGGAACTCATAGGAACTCATGCACACTGCTGCACTGATGCAGAGGAAACAGCAACACTGGAAAAGTTTGCCAGTTCCTCAGAATGTCACGGCTTATGACCCAGTGACTCCACCTCTAGGTCTCCACACCCAGGAGAAGTGAGAACAGTGAACGCAGGAAAACACATGCATGAGTGTTTGGAAGGGCACTGTTCACACAGGAGGAAAAACATATAAAGAAAAAGAGCAAACAGTGACAACTATCAACTGACCAGTGGATAAATAAAATATGTGGACGGGCATGCTGTGGATTGTCACTAGCAATAAAAATAGTGATAAGCCTCACAACATAGGTAACACTTGAGCACATTATGCTAAACAAAAGCAGCTAGTCAGAAAGGCCGACAGTCACATGCTTCTTCTCACGCTAACTGTCCAGGATATAAAAATACACAGACAGAAAGTGCATGAGCGGGTACCCCGGAGTACCTGGGACTGGGATGCTATGAAATGGGGTGAATTATACGGGTTTTCTTTGTGAGATGATGGAAGTACCTCTGGTTAAATTCTATTAATTACTGTACTGCATCCTGAACCCCACTGAATTACATATTTTAAATCAGTGAAACTGTGTTGTATGAATTATACCTCAATAAACCTTGTTTAGAAGAAAATAATATTTATGACTCATCATCAGGTTAAGTGAGACAGCAAACGCAAGGCTATTCAAGAGTTGGTACGCACATTTACTAGCTTAATATTATTCTTTCTGCTACTACAATCATCAGTACTCCAGCCCGCGAAGTCTGTCTGTTCTATAGTTTTCACTAAAAACTTTTCTAAGCTTCCCTTTTCACCTTTAAAATGCTTTTATTCTCTGTGTTAGATAACACCTTCAAGGCCTAACACATTTATGCAGCTGTAAGAAGTGATGTGACAGATACGCTATGTCAATTTCCAGGAGACATAATAGATACTGATTGTCTCCCCTCCATTATGAGCGTCAGGTTTCACCATGAAGACTGAACTTGGACTGGGTTGTTTCGGAATTCTTGCCCCAACCAAGAAACCCCTCCAGGACTCCCTCGTGCCCGCGTCTCCTCGCCTCACTGCACTGCAGTGAAATCCACTCCTCTGTTTCTCTCCTCACAACTGTCTCCTGGAGACGGCGGGCCTGCTGGGCTCCAGCGATGTGTAACTCTGACAGCCATTCACCATTCACCGCATTTTTGTGCCCACGAACTCTGAAGGCTGCGCTTGCTTTCTCTGTCTTTCCTCTTTACATATATGTAGAAACAATAAATAGGATGATGTCACCAACTGACTCTCACTTAGTCCCTCCAACTGATCCTGGGAACATAGGGAAAATGCCCCCAAACTAAAACCATCAGGGGATAAAAAATTCTATATATGGCCTTGGGAATTGGGTTGTCTCACAAATACAACTTCAAATGAATGATACAAGGTACTGTGTGTGTTATGGTTTAGATTTAAATGGAGCACCTCTCCCCAAAGCCTTGTGCATTCAAAGACTGCCCTTCCGGAAGCTGCCCGGATCACAGGGGCTACTTCATCATCGGATTAATCCATGGATGAGTTCATGGCTGCACAGGGCGTGTTTGGAGGGGCGGAGCCTGGGATTGTGACCAGGAAGCACGGACACATGCTCTACCTCCCTTGACACATGCTCTACCTCCCTTCTTCCTGCTCACCAGCTGCCATGAGGTGAGCCATTTTCCCCAGGCCTCTCGGCCTGCCTGATCTTTCTGCTCTGAGCAGGCTGGCCCTGAACTGAACCTAATGAAGCCTGAGCCAAACTGAGCCTCTCATCCTTCGAGCTGTGAGTGTCTTGGACTGTGTCCAGCAGTGGGCTTTCTCTGTCTTTCCTCACACACCCTGGAGTGAGGTACTTTTAAAGTTAAAAGTCATGTTGTCACCACAGGGAAAAATGAACCTTTTCCACTAGGCAGGATCCTGTCTTTGCCATACTCATCTCTAGGCTGCCAAAGTACACAGGTGAGAACAAAAATGGCTGAGTCTACACCTATACACAGTTCTCTTTCTAACAAAGGTTTTACATTGTCTCCCAGGAAAAGACTTTTAAAGGTATCTAAAAGACTGAAAGGTGGCTTAAAACTAGCTTTTAAAGAATGGAAATGCACAGAAGAAATTAGCATTTTCCGTCTCTGACTTTTTGATGTCACAAACTCAAAGTTCCCTAAAACAAACAGGACATGAAGAGGCCCAGCAGCTGTCTACACCCATATAGCACCCTAAACATTTTACTCTTTCACCGCTTCGATGTCAAACACCCCTCCCCTGTCCTTTCTGTGCCTTCTGCCACCTACCAGACCTGTAGGGACTCACAAAGCTCCGGTCCTCCTTGTGGGCTGAATATGCAGTGAAACTTTCATTTGCAAAAACTTGATGCACATCAGGGATCACTTGGTGCCAAGAACAGAGTAAAAATTTCCATGGACCTTTGATTCCAGTGATGGAACTGGGTCAGTGGAGCCCAACCCGAAGACAGCTCACCCGAGACCCCATCACTGCTGTCATGATGGGCTCCTGAGGAAGAGTTTGGACTCTTCCTTTCCCTCTCAAATGTCTGTCTTTTATTTGCTTCTCTTAGGCCAAATACCCTCAAATCTTTCACTCTGAAGTATACTTGAGGTCAAGTTTGTAATGACTACATACAGATAAAATATCAAGGACGCAAGAATTCATGTACTTGGAGATTAATGGGGAAGGCGTACAGATTTCAATCCCCATGACCACAGTATCAGATTCCACTGTTTCTTGCCTGGAGGAGTCTTGTGTTTTTGTTCTGTTTCAGTCCTTTATCCTTCATGTAACTGTACACGTACAGCTTCTGCTGTTGACTCCCACTGGCTTCAAAGACAGCCAGACCTCTCGAGCTGCTACCAGCCAACGTGTTTCATAGGACAGATCCCAGCACACAAGTTTGCCACAGTAGGAGGTCCACCAGGGTCATTTGTGGGCTTCCACCCGTGCTGGGTAATGGGCAGCACCTGGCCTAGTCTCTGCAGACATATCCAAAACACCAGACTTGGAAAGGATCGGCACACCCATGACTACACAGATGGCATGGTGTCTGGTTTAAGCTTTTGCAAAACAAAGCTAAAGAAGAGTTGTCTTAATTTAGTGCTTTACACACAGTGTTTTCACCGACTAAGTAAAGAAGAGTCATTTCTCCCCATGGGAGACTGGGGAAGAAATTAGCAAACTGTCTTCGTGGTTAACAAGAGCATCAGCCACCACTTTACTCTACTGACAGTCTGTGTCCATACTGCAGGCAAAACCCTTTTATAAATAAAAGGAGAAATGAGATCAACTCACATAAAATTCTTCTAAAAGGCAGAATACTATACTGCCCTTAAATATATGTTTAGAAGATTCAGTGCCTGCATATACTTATTTTAAAGAAGTGCTTAGAAATGAGCCTTCTCATCTAAAACCTCTACACATACATGTACACACATGTGTACAAATGCCCTACATGCTGTGCATCTGACAGCTCACTTTCCAGAGGGGAAAGGAGATGTGAGTCAGGCATTGTCTAGAAAGGCCAGCAATGCCCACCGACATATCTGGAGAACCTTTAACATCGTCAAGACTCGGAGGGACTCTGCCCACACATTTTGCCTGCTGCACTGTGCTATGTTCATGCTGGTCTGTGATTAGTTCCTGTCCGATAATCTAAGTATCTGCTAAGCCCCTCCAAATATGGAAATATTTCAAGAAAAGGGAAAGTGAATCCACTGAAATTCAGCTTGCCCAGGAGACTCGGTTTACCTATGCGCTTTACTCTGGGGTCCCTGATGAGCAGGCATCTGAGATATCTAAGCTATGCGCAGTGTCTGAATCAGATATTCAGAAAGTGGGAATTAATCAACAGATTAAGAGTCTGATAAGGCCAGCAATGCCCGAGCGTGGGTGATTGCCTCACTCATAAGCATATTATTATGATCAGAGTGACAGCAGCAAAGTATTGGAAGTCTCAAACATCTAATCAAATAACTGATACAGCCACACCAGAGAACACTATCTACACACACGGCAGACTTTTCTCCAATATCCACAATGGATCCCTAAAATAAATAGGAGCATTCATGATGTTAATTTATTCAGACCTGGCTGCAAGTTCCTAAGTGCAAGTTTCAAACAGAAAAGCTCTTGCAAAATTCTTCTAGAACAATACAGAGTGGGTGTTGCTGCCGCTCCCACACAGGCCTAGGGAGGCAGCACGGGACACTCTGGACAATTACTCAGCAATTGTTTGCCTGTTTTTATAGATCACAGATACGCGCTGGCATAAAGGAGAACCAGCTGAAGCTGTTTTGAGACACATCTCTGGCGAGCCTCTCCTTCCCCATCAACATCGCTTCTCACTCCCAGGGAGCCGAGCCGCCTGCACTCACCAAGCCTTGGCAGGTGGAAAGGGCCACGGAGGAGTTCCTGTGTGACCGCAAGGAGCCCTGGTAGAAGCAGAAGTCCTCTGGCGGGAAGGTCTGCACAGACCTGGTGCCTCCTTTCCCCAGCGTCTGCACCATGAAACCCGGAGCTACCAGGCCGCTGGAGGCGCTCAGATCCACGTGGAAGTCGTGCCTGTCGCCCTGGACCCGGAGGTGCAGTGAGTCTGCACCCTGCAGGGCCACCGCTCTTCGCCGCCGCTGGTGGTGCATGATTTCGTGGGACACATAGTCTCCTCTGTGGTCGACCTCGTAGGCAGACACCAGGTCATACTCTGAAACCAGAGGAGTGGGAGCAGCTGAGTAATCGCAGGTTCTGAAGCACCAGGATATCTTAGACTATACAAGCACTTTAGCATTTTCACCCAGTGAGAAATGGGGGGGGATTCAACAGGCCCCGTCCTCACACTGAAATGACAGGCCAGCACCAGTGGAGAGTGCAGGAGACAGGCAGAGGGCGCCCGGGGACCTCATCACTGCCCCTCTGATATCTTATTACCAGTCCAGCAAATTCTGCGATATTTAAAAAGAAAAGAAAACAGATGACAACCAAATAAAACCCAAACTAGTCTTTCAATTTTACTGACAATAACAGTCACATATAGAAACTCTGATAGTTTGGAAACCCTCCTTTAGCTGTAGTCTTTGACTTTTTAAAATAAATATCTTCATTGAATTGATAAGAAATACTAGCTCAAAAATACTTTCATTTTTCAGGAAACAGTTGAAAAGAAAAATACGGTGGGCATTTTTTGCTGCTTCGTTATTTAATTATGAAGTCACTGAGTGGCACAGGGAGGAAAAGGGAGACGACGGACACATGCAAGGTTTCCCAAATGTTGCCACAGAAGAGTCCACGGGAGTGTGAGTGGGCGTGTGTGTGCGTGTGTGTGGTGCCCGCTCAGGACCGCAGTGGCCCTCCCCTTGTCCACCTCGGTCCTTGTGACCTGACTGGGCGCCACCCTCCACAGCTCTTCAGGGAGGAGCATCACACCATTCAGAGAGCACTGCTCTCCACACACTTGGGAGAGCACTGCTCTCGCACACCATTCTGCCTCAGGGGTCGGAGGAGCCGGAAGGCCTCAGGTTTCAGGAGGGGCACAAACCCGCAGGGCTCCTATGGAGGGCCTTCCAGCACTGCTCCCAGACTCCCACCCCTGCAGAGGCCGGAGGACTCAGAAGCTCTGTCAGGGTGCTGCGAGCCCTTACTGTCTTCTGCAGAGGACTGTCAGCCTCTGCAGAAAGTCATCTTCTCTTTCCCTCTTGTAAGCATCAGCAACCCTCTCTGTCCCCAGCGTGCTGGGGAGGCGCGTGGGCCCCATCTCCCGAGCTGCCGCTGCCTCAGTTCTGGAGTTTAGACTGTGCAAAGGCAGCTCGGACCTCAAGGCTGAGGTTGCAGCGTAGCTCAGCGAGGGGTTTGTTAGCTTTTTTTTTGAGACAGGGTCTTACTATGTAGCTCAGGCTGGCCTTGAACTCATGGTGGCCCTCCTGCCTCTGCCGCCCGAGTCCTTTGATTCCAAGCATACATGCTTGGCTCATGGTTCTTATTTTTAAAATCCTGAGAAGACAGCTGGGCAGCCAGACTGTACCACAGCAGACATCACGTGGGTATGATGTGATAGTTTAACCAGGAAAATGAGACAACCAGACAAATTCATTTGAGCTTCAGACACTGGGCAAAAAAGGGGGAAAACACCAGACATGGTGTGTGTGGAGTGTGAGGCCTCTGGTGTCGCTCTGCCACTCTGAAGAGCAAAGGGTGGGCACCCACCTGCTCCATCTGCATTACCCCAAAGCACTTCCTCAGTGTGAGATTTCTCTCCCTGTCCCCCTGCTTTCTGTTTGTTTGTTTGTTTGTTTGTTTGGTTTGGTTTTTTTGATTTTTTGGTATCAGGGATCGAACTCAGGATCTTGTGCTGGCCATGCAGGCATGGCGGCACTGAGCTGAATCCCCAGCCTGCCCTGGCTTTCTGGACTGGAGGGGAAGGCTGGCTTGAGAGCCTCGGTGGACAGCCCTCATCTCCTGCTCTCAGGAGAGTCTCTGCCTCTCACTAGCCTCCGCCAGCCCTTCCGGGCCAGCGGGCTGCAGCCAGACCCTGGGGGCCCGTCCCAGACTGCGGCTAACAATCAGCTTCACTGTGCACAAGGTGGTCACCCCAAGAATTCAAACCGCGCCCGAGTGACAAAAGCCACATCTTAGGACTGTATTTTCGAGGACAGATAATATTCATTCTTTTGTGTGTGGGGGGAGAATATCCTGCAGGAGAAATGACCAAGGTGACACTGCAGGAGCCGGACTGGGAAGACACGAGCAGCCCTCCGTCACTGAACGTGCGAGACTGATGACCCTGCAGGGGTCTGTTGGCCCCGTCTGGAGAGGTGTTTGGCTGTGGTGAAAGGGGAGAGGGACAAGGATGTCCTGGGGTCCTTCGGAGCAGCCAGGGCTGCTGCTCAGCTCACTCAGCCACAGCAGCACCTGACATCACAGCTGCACTGGTGAGGCTGAGTCAGGCAAGTTACCCCAGGAACCAGATCTGTGCAAAGGGCTGTGACAGATCAGAGCTGAGAAATCCAGGGAATGAACTAACTCAGCCCAAGGTCTCCTGCTCTCAGTATTTAAATGCAGCGAGGTCAAAGTACGCCCATGAGAAGCTGAAAAACAAACTAACTTTAAGCTTATGTTTTACTCCCCTGAAGCAATGGCTTGTGAAATTCCTGCTGTGTGAGAATCCTTTAAATGAGGCTTTAGTCCCCTGCAGAGTTTGCAGTGAAGGAAAAACACTGGGCGGTGGCTCAGCTCAGTACCCACCAGACCGCTGGATCTCCGGGCTTTCACCAAGCAGACCTCAAAGGAGGCCCTGGAGCACAGGCCACAAGTGAGGGGCAGATGCCCCTTGAGGACACTGGGCCAGGGCCAACTTGGAGAGCTGAGGTCGCCACCGCGCTCGGGAAGGACACCCGGGGGGCGTGGCACTGGCAAGGGGAAACGTCCCGAGCGGGGCCCACGTCTGTGGCCAGAGGGGAGCTGTTGGAACAGCTCTGTCTGTAGAGGTCTGAACTGTACCTGTGCACGTGTGCATACACACACACACACACACACACACACACACACACACACACACACACACCCCACATGTCTTCAGCATCCAGTTAAAGTCCTGACAGTTTCTATCCACAGGAGCTGGGCTTCTGGTCCTGCTCAGAGCGCTCTCTGTGCAGCAATGTCCAAAGACTTCCGAGGCCCTCAGGAATTTCCTTGACTTTATTCTAAAAGTGGACCTTTCTATAAAGCCTTGAAGATGTGAAGGTTGCTTTGTAAGAGAAACGTTAACAATAGGACAAGGACCAGCCAGGGAACTTTAAAGACTGATAATTAACTTTCTCCTGTAAACAAATACAGGCCCAGGGCACGCTTTGAGCGCTCTCTACCATTGGTACCTCGCGCCCCCTGGCGGTGTCGAGGTGTTGGCGCTTCTCGGGCTTAGCAGCCCGGCAGCGGGGAGCTCGAGGAGGCTCCCATCTCCAGCCGGCCTGTGAGGATGAAGGAGCCACATCCAAGAACCGTGAGGCCTTCACTGCTCAGTTTTGCAGGTTTTCTGTTCTTCCCAGAGACGTCCAAGATGCGGACTCCGCGCCCGCGGCCAGAACTTCGCCGTAGACAGCGCTCGGGAACTGCGGGTCTCGGCGCGGGCTGCGGCCACTCGGCCCCAGCCGCGCACCTGCTCTCACCTGGGGCAACAGTGCGCCCCAGGGTCGCGCCGCGAGGCCTCGGGTGACAAACGCAGCCGCTGCGGCACTAGAGAAAGCGTGTGCCAGGCAGGGGTCGGGCTGGACCGGACCCCGCTCTGTTCCGGGTGCGGACCCCACTCTGTTCCGAGTCCGCCGCACTAAGCGCGCCTTCTCCGCGTTGTTTCCATTCCGCCCAGTTCCCAGGCCGAGCAGGACTCCGACCCTACGGTGTGGTGTGGAGCCTGGGGCCACCAGGCTGCCGCCTGCTCTGCGGCCAGTGACCACGGCCTTCGGGGAGGAGATCTGCTCTTCCTAAGGGACCCCGCGCCCACAATAACGCAACCGCGAGTCCACACTCGTCCCACGATCCTTAGTTTTAAAGATTGAATGCATTTCCTCGACTTTCCCTAACTTTGCAAACTGTAACTGTTCCCCAGGAACGCGCGTCACCGGCTAGCGGCGCGCGGCTGGACGGTGGGGACCCGCGAACCGCAGGGTCAGAGCCAAGACTCACCGGTCTCCTCCCAGCCCGGCGGCTCCAGCGGGGGCCGCGCGACGCCCGGGCTCCGGGGCGCGGCCGCGGCGGGTCGGTGGGCGCACGCAGGTGCCTGCGGGGAGAGCGGGCGGTGAGCGCGCGGCCGGGCGCACGGGGGCGCGGGGGGACGGGCGCCGACTCACCTGCGCGCCCAGCTGCGCCAGCAGCAGCGCCCACAGCGCCGCGCGCCCCGGGGGCCACACGCAGCGCCCGCCCCGCGGCATGGAGCGCTCGGCCGCGGTGCGCGCAGGGGACGCGCAGGGGACGCGGCAGCGCGGCTCCCGAGACGCCGCCGCGCGCGCGGTTATCACTGTCGGCCGCGCGGGGGGCGGGCTGGTGACATGGGGGCCGGGGAGCCGCGCGGGGCGTGGGAGAGCGGGAGGAGGGAGGAGGGGAAAGGGGACGGAGGAGGCGCGATCAGCCGGGGGAGGGAGGGGAGCAGGCAGAGGCCGGAGGCTGCGGTGGGGTTCGGCCTCCCCGCGCCCCGCCTAGCCATGCGCCCCGCAGGCGTCGCCGTCGCGCGTGGAGCGGGGAGGGGCCAGGGATTCCCTCTGCTCAGGGAGGGTGGCGGCGCTCAGGCTCCCTGCCTTCACCCTTCACTGGCCAGGCTGCAGGAGCCGCGCTGCCTCCAGGGCAGCCCAGGGGCGGCAGGTCACCTGCCCATGTGGGCAGAGGAGACGTTGGCCGGTGGTTAAGTTTTCACTCTTAGATTGAGTTCTGCGCCCTCTGTGACCGGCGTGTGACTGCATGTCTAATCAGTGCCAGCGCGCGTGTGCACAGTGTGTGTGTGTGTGTTCACTCGCAGGCTTGCACGCGAGTATGTGTGCACACACATGGGGATGGCCCCTCCACTGCCTGCTTTCCCACCTTCAGACCCCTCCCCTTCCTTGGCCTCCTACCCCAGAGAGCTGGCCTGCCGGCTTCACCCAGTTTGACTAGATAATGCAGAGGTGGCAGTGGCGCCTCTTTTGTGTGGTAAGCAGATGTCTTGGAGAGCTCAAAGGAAAGGTCCGAGCTCCTCAGCAGGACCGTACAAACACATGACTTCCTCTAGCTCTCCTAAAAAGCTTAAAACATCTTTTTTATAAAGAACGTTTAATCCAGCCATAGTGATTACATCCCTGCTGTTTTAGCTCTCTGGGAGGCTGAGGCAGGAGGATCACAAGTTTGAACCCAGCTTGGGCAACTTAAGCTCTTTGCAGGACACTGGAGAGAGGAGTGGGAGAGAAAGGAGCCAGAGAGCACTTGTGGGTGCAGATCTAAGTTGGTAGTGGCTAGGGCCTCCCCCATACCCTACCAGGCCCACCCTCAGTTCCTACCCTAAAATCACCTCCCAACTGGGGGGAACCAGCCCAGCATTGCTGGGACTTGAGACCACAGACTTCAGGCTGCCAGACCAAGAGAGAAATTTCCATAGCCAAGGCCCCCGGGGTGCAGCAGTGTGGTGCAGGAGCCTAGAAATGGAGCAGGGGGCGTTGAATGTGCAGGTGAAGACCTCGTACCCACTGTGTCCCCTTCACTCTCGGTCCCAGAACACATAGCTGAGGGCTGGAGATGGCTGTCAGGGTCCAGGCAGGTGAGAGACGCCTGCTGTGGGGAGCCAGCCCTGCTGCCTTGTGTTGTGCTGGCTGGTGGCACTGCTGCCCAGCTATCCAGAGCTGGGAAGGGCCTAGATTCCAGCACACACAAGCCTGGCTCTGCCACAGAGGTGAATCACTCTGGATCACTCTGAGCCGCAGACCCTCCCATCGTGAGATCCCCCAGGGCTCAGCACCCTCGTGTGTGTGTGTGTGTGTGTGTGTGTGTGTGTGTGTGTGTGTATGAGAGAGAGAGAGACATCACAGAGGGCCCACCCGCAGAGCCCTGGTCCTGAACGGGAGTGAGGCTACACATCTGGATGACAGTTCCATGTAACATCAGTGTCCACACTAAACTTGGAAACAGTCCCACCAGCTGGATGCTGGGAGGGGAAAGGGGACGACAGCGTGGACACTGTGTCCGTCAGGGTTCTGCCCACTGAGGTGTTCCCAGGATGGGACAGTGCCCAACCAGGGAAGGATTTGTTACGGATTTTGTCTGGATGCCCTCTCAAGCCCCAAGAGCTCACAGAAAGTGACTGGCAAGGCGACTGGGTCATGGGGCTCACATCGAAAGTGGGGCCCCTGGGGTGTGGCCTGGAAGGGCCCATCTGCCTCCCCAGTCCTCGCCGATCTCTCTGCTTCCTGTGTACCTGCGGTGAGCAGCAGCTTCCGCCAGACCCACCCCTCGGAGCAGCCGGATGTGAACTGGAATGTCAGCAAAACAGACCTCCTAGTAGACCGGCTGAGTGTTACAGGTGAGGAGATGGACTGTGGCAGGGTCCACCCGGAACTGTGCGCACATGACAGTTTGACTAGAGTGGCTTGTTGCACAGATGCAGTCTCCCAGAACTGAGAGTGAGTTATTGAGTGATGCATAAGAAGTGTGACTATTGTAGTTTTTAAAACTTCGAATAGAATTTTGAGAAGAGGAAGCGTGGTCGGTGCCTCTTGAAAGGCCGCTGTCCCTGGTCTAGCAGGGGAAGGAACTCATTTTCTGTGGTTGCAGTCTGGACACTTAAGTATCCGGAAAATTTATAAGGAAAAATAACAGTTTTTAAAACAAATTTAATCCAAATATGAATTTAATCTAAATTTAAATTGAACGCCAGCTTAAAAGGATAAGTACAGAATTGGGACTGGGCTTCAGGTATCAGCTGTGCACGTGGACGCCCCGAAGTCTCGGCTCGGTGTAGGTGCGGGACGTGTGTGTCCAAGAGCATGTGTCCTTGCTGAGCGCCGCACCGACCTTCTCACGTGCCCCGATGTCACCGCGCGTGGCCTGTACGGTCAGGACATCCCGGGTACTCTACCCCTTCACCGAGGCCCATTCATTCCGCCAGATCCCTGCGAGGCCAGGACAGGTGCGGCCCAGGTGTGGCTCCTGCAGGAGTAGGAGGGCGGCAGGCAGGTGTGCCTGACACTTCTGCGCCGTGCCTCCTTGGTTCCGTGGTAGCTGGCGCCATCTGCTACCCCCACGCCGGATGGGCCCTGGGCGCGGCTCCTCCCCCAGCCCCAGGCCTCTCCTGGGCTGGCGGCGGATTGATTTTTCCTGTCTCCAGCTCCCCACGCTGACCCTGCTCAGCGGCTTCCTCCCCGCTTTCTCCTGCCGCAGCTCCTCCAGGCCCAGCACCTTTCGTTCGAGCGCAGAGTGAAGTTTCCGAAGATATCTGTGTTCCTCAGGTCTGAGTGAAGGGCACTCGCTGGTTCCTTCAGAGTTCAGTGAAGCGTTTGTAAAATCGTTTGTGGATTTATGATTCAGGAGAAACTTTCACCTGGTCACTAAGTGTGGTTTATTGTTAAGCTCTATCATATTCCTTCTTTCTTCTTGAAACATTTTTTTTTAATTTATGGTTTCCTAGAAAAGAGTTTCTCTCATCAGAATTCTCAGTCACTTTAGAATACTTCGCCTGCATATACATGTTTTAGTTACCCATAAATTGTGATTAATGAAGACTGGTTATCTCCTTAGTGAGAGGTCCCCAGAAGTTCCTTCTTAGTTAACCTGTAACTCAGTCAAAGCCAAACACTGAACAACTACTTTCAATATCTTGCTGGTTACATATTAGAGAGAAACAGAAGAGAAGGGGCGGGGTGAATTCTTAGCATATGTTGTAATTATTTTATATGTTTGAATTGGAGATTTTTAAATAAATACAATAATTATTGGATTACTTTAGGGTAACTTTGCCAACAGATGATAATAAATAGATCTTGTCTATTTATTAATTATGTTTGTAGGTCTTTTATTGGATCCTAGTCATATATATACATTTAATGCACAACATTTTACATAACATATATGTGATATATATACCATTTTGAGCATAGTCATTCCCCATTGTCCTTCTATATACCCTTGTCCTTCCTTTGATCCTTTGCTAATCTTCCTTCTACTTTCATGTCATTTTTCATTTTTCTTTTGTTTGAGATTCTACATATCAGGAAAAACATGGGATACTTGTCTTTCTGAGTCTATTGAGTTTGAGCTATTTGGCTTCACATGCTGATAAATTCCACACATTTTCCTGCTCGTGACATGATTTCATTCTTATTTTGGTCATTGTTCATTTCCTTCAATATGAAATCAGCTCTGTAGCTGGGGACTGGACCTTACAGTTTTAGTGTGTGGTTCCCTGGCGGGATCCCTTTCCTCACTTCTTCACACACTTCTCTTCTCTACCTCCTGACCCCTGACCCTACTCCTGGCTGCCCCAATTAAAGCCCCTGACCCTGGCCGCTGGACTCCACTGGGCCTGTCCAGGGCTCTGCGTGGCCTCTCCCGGAGTCTGCATTGTGGTTCTCTTGATTTGGGAGCAGAGTCCACCGGCTCTTTGGCAGCTCCTTGTTCTCTGTAGTCACCACCGGCTGACATCCAGTGATCTCCCCCACTTGCATTTCCTGCTGTTCTTAAACTTTCCTGGGGTTCTGATCCTTCAGAGAGTTCACCTCCCTCCTAACTCTATACACTGTTGATACGGTTCTTTCTGCATGTTTGGTTTCAGTGCCCACTAAGCACTTGTCAAATGAGGGAACCATTCTCCATATATTTTCACCTCCCGGTTACTTTGTTCTTTCTTCCTGCCTTTGTTCTTGGGTTTCAATAAGTTCAAGTCATCATGAAGAACTTGCCCACGGAATGAAGGGGACTGCTGCCGAAGACAGGGGCAAAACGGAGTTGAAGTGGAAACATCATTGCCTAAGGGTGCTGTGGACAAAGACTACCTACTGGACAATTTATTTCTGCCCCCTGCTTTACCCAAAAGTCAACATGGAATGAAAGCTGCCAACCACAGGACCTTCTCTCTGAAGTGTCGCTGCTGGGATCTTCACCTCCTTCAGCAGAGGAGAAGTCTGCTGGCACATCGGTTCCGGATTTATTGGCGGCCCATCTCACTCACTAGATAATCCTCATAGGATTTTCCTGGGTTTTTCACTGTGTTTTTTGGGACCTGTCTGCTGTGTAATTTGTCATTAATTCTGCCCTGGAACATTTTGAACTCTTGAACTCTGCTCAGTTCTTTTTCTTCCTGCAGCTTGGAAAGATCTACATCTTTATGTGCTTACTGCTGAGTGCTAGGAAGAGATATAATATTAAATGAGTAGTACAGTCTTTCACATTAAAGTAGACCAACTGCACTGAGATTTTAGATAACTGCTACATGTTGATTACTTTCGCACCAAATACCAGACCTTATACCAGACATCCATAGGTCTAATGAAGGCAGAATTATTTAGCTCAGTTTGTAGAGGTTTTAGCCCATAGTCAGGTGGCTCCAGTGCAGGGTAGCATAGCAGAGGGGCATGGTAGAGAAGAAACAGTCCGTGGCAGGGCATCAGGAAGTTGAGAGGAAAAGGGAGTTGGGAGGAGGATGACCCGCCTCCAGTGACCACCTCCTCCAACCAGGCTTTGCCCAAGAATAGCACGTTTAGACATAAACTCATCCGAGGCTCCATCCGTGTGTGAGCGCCACGGGGGATGGGATCACCTTCCAAACCCCACTGTGAGCACACGAGGTCTGGGGATGTCTAGATGTGAACCATAACATGATGAAACTCTGACAGGACAGAGACAATGATTGAAAGAATATCATATGTGCACTTGTGTATACAACTAAATAGGCTGAATAAAATTACATGTGACACATTCCATACTGATTTTAAGGAAAAGAAAAGGAAAATAGGGCAAAATAATGAAGTTAAATTACACTGAAATCCTCTCCTCTTGGGAGGATTTGTTTATGCTGTCGAATTCATAAACTTGAAAATTGGGGAAATGAGTTAAATTCTTTGTTAAAGTTAAAAGTAAATACTAGTAGTAAAAATAAACAATGTACAGGAAGAAAAAAGTGGAAAGATTTGAATATTTTAGAAAGAAAAATGTAGCAGGCAGCAACAGAAAGATGAACATTGAAAGTCACAGATGTGAACAGAAGATGATAAACACTGTATAACCTCGTACAGGTTAGCTGTGGTTTTTACAAAACAAGGCTATACTGCAAAGGAATTGAAATGCTAAATTGTTAAATTAACATTAAATCAATCTAAAATATTTGTCAGAAAAAGGAAATAAAATGGAAATCCAGGTATGACCCTGCACACATTTTTCGATTTCCAAAAGTCATTTTCCTACCTGCGTCATGGATAGAATAAAAGTAGAATCTACATCCCTGAGTTGTTACAGGATAGATTATGTTACAATTTACAAAAGGTTTAGAACTGCACATAAAAAGAACTTGCTATATAAATCCAAAGTTTAAGGAGAAAGTTGATAAAATAAAAGCGAAAAAAATAGTTGAGAACATCAGCCAGGAAAGATTGAATTCAGCAGGAACATTTCCTTTGCCCAAAGGATTGCTTCCAAGTCCAGCTGACTTCCAGAGGAAGTGGTTCCAGGGCCCTTCCTGGGGAACAAGAGCGTCTCTGTTGAGCACAGACTAGCGTTTCCGAAGCGGAAGGGAGGCCCGCTAGTCTAATCTTGCGCAGCAGATTCAGGGCGCAAGTCCGATTCATCACACCCCGTTCTCACCTCACCTGTGAACGCTGTGGAGGGGTGGACATGCAGCCCGTCGGGCTCACACAGCCACGGGTGACCAGAACCCAGGCTGACTCTGCAAAGGCGTCTGGGAAAGCCTAGGGGACCCCAAGGGACCAGGACTGTCACCCGTGATTCTGAACTCCCGTGTGTGCTGCACGTGCTCTGGTGGGGCAGATCTGACGGAAACCTGATGCAGATGGGATCAAATCACCACCACTAGTCATGCGCAGCTAGATTCAGCTGTTTCCTGTAGACAAATACAACCCTAGTTCCCAAATCAGGAGCTGGGTGATGCCACTTTTCAGACTCAGATCAGTCTGCATTTTTTTTGTATCAAGGAGCAAACTCGTAACTATGCAATTGCGAGGCAGGAGCAAGAACCGCTGAGCTACATCCCCGGCCCCAGTCAGCCTATTTCTAATTGCATTGTTCATGTGTCTCTCATGAAGAAATTTTATCTGCAAAATGACTAGAAACATCAGTGCTTGCTAACTAAGCCATTATTTCTTGTGAGAAAGCTGAATGGCATCTTCTGTACAGACATGAGGATGAGGTCAGAAGGGCCCCGGGAATGGAAGGTCCCTCTCCTCTGACTCAGTAGGATTTCACATTACACTGTGACCTCTGAGCCCAGGGCTGTCCCAGGACAATGCTGGGTGACTGTGTCTGATGCAAGAAGCTGTGTCTTGTGTCCAGCCCTCTTGCTGAGACCCTAGTGAGGCTTGCCTCTGCAGGTAGTCTGGAGTGTCACCATGATTGCCTCGAGACCTTCCTAGGACTTACTGCTGCACACTGCCGGGTGGGTCTGGTTAGGTCCTACATATGTCTCTATCAGCATCTCATGAATACTCCTCATTCCTTCCTCTGCCGTCCCTCTCCACCGTGATGTTCTTGCCTTGGAGTCAGCTTACCGTGGACTGAGTCCTTAAAATCGTGAGCCCAAGTATTCTCTCCTCTACATTGTGAGTGTTGGTATCGTGTCCCAGCAACAAAAAGCTGGCCAATATGTGCACTAATTCAATTTTCTATGTGTTCTGCAAGGTCCACTCAGGGAACACAATCACTCAGATTTAACAGAAGTTGTTTAATATAAAGGATAGTCAAATTCTAATAGAGAAACTACAGATACGAAGAGAATTCTACTCATTGACCTTGTGCCCAGGGCTGAGGGGTAAAAAGTACACATTAGAAGGGTCCACACCTCATGCTCTAGTTCTGAGATCCTCACAGAGGCCCAAGGTCTGCAACACCCTCCAAGCCAAGGTGTTGGCCTACAGCTGAAGAGGTCCCTTCCTTGTGGTCTCTTCATCCAGAGATCTGCCAGCTCTGTGTGGGAGAAGCTATGTCCTGTGCTTCCCCAAACTGAAATCATAAGGTGTCATGCTGATTTTAGTGGAGCCACATCAAGTAGCTCCTTGCCTATCCTTTCCCTGTGCAGAAACAACAAGCTTGGGTGGAGCCCACAGGAGTGTGTGTTGGGTGGGTGTGTGTGCAGGGTCTCACCCCCATGTGAGATCGGCTTGTGTGCACTGTGCCTGTCCTCTTGAGTGTCTCTCTAAGCCACAGGGAGAGGAGCAGGATGTGGCCACCAGCCCGGTCCTGTCACTGGGCTGCCCCACCCCAGGCCTCAGGGGCTCTGGTGCAGGTCCCAGCCAGCGTCTCCCTTGTGGGTGCTGACAAGTGCCCCCACTTCTTGGGCTCCAATTTCCTTCTGTCTAAGCAGGTGGGGATTTGGCGGCAGCAGCCCTGAAAGGTTGGGCTGGGCATTGAAGGTGTCAGAATCTGTGAGCACTCGGAGCGCTGGATCTGTGTCCCAGGACTGCCCCCACCAACGACTATAAGCCTCGTGCTTCCAAACCACACCCCTCCATCCCTGAACAGACTTGAAATAGGATGCAAAATGAGCAGCCCAGGACTGACATCAAGGCGCCTGCCTCCCGCTCTGTCCCCTTTGTAAAGGGAGCTGCGATGCCTTTGTGTCCGTCCAGGTTATCCAGCCTGATCTCCCAACTCGGACCTCTAGTCCTCAATGGTGACATTTACCGCTTCAGAGAAGCAGGACCTGACACCTTGCTGCATGTGTCACTGTTGTCTTTACTGTCTTTCAGGAGATCTGGCTGGGAGAGGAGGTGACTCCCAGCGTGTTAAGGCTGGAGATGGCTCAGATCTGCCTGTGCCCAGGTGAGCCTTCCCGGGGCACCAGTGCTTGCACCACGTCACCCTGGACTCACACCTGCCTCTGCATGGTGCATGCCTAGTCCTGCCAAGGTTGGCTGCAGTGATATGTGTGGCCAGCTACTTGGGCGCAGGGGACCGATGCTGACTGAGAGCCCAGGGCACACTCGGAAGCCAGTGTGAGCCTGCACCCACTCCCAGCACAGCCTGTGGCGGTCAGCACTGCAGGGCTGAGGCCATGGGAGACCAGAGAGCATGCATCCCATCTTCCCCTGTCTTGCCTGTCATACACACACACACACACACACACACACACACACACACACACACTCACACTGGACTGCATACTGAAGGTCAAAGGCTGTGCTGGAGAAGCCACAGATGTCCTCAATAGCAGCAGAGCATAAGCTCCCTGGCAATAATTGACTCTAGGGCAGGGATCCCCCAGTGTGCTGGGACAGCACCTTGCTGCCTGTAGCCTTGGAACCCCAACAGATAAGACACTAGTGAGCTGCTGTTTCATTTAGACTTAGCGAGTGCATGTGCAGTGGAGATCTAGAGTGAGCCACCGCTTGGCCTTTGTTCTTTTCTGTTATTGTCGATAGCTCAAGAAAATGAAGGCCTAAGTGGAATTTGGGTACAGAGTATAAAAAGCACATTTTGGTGCATCTTGAGATTCAGCGATCTAAACCTCCTGCTCCAGATGGGCTGACATGGGCCAGGCGGGGTCACAGCTCACGCGCCTCTGTGTAGTGGCCACATTCCTGAGGTCCCTGCAGAAAGGCAGGTGTGATGTGCACCTGGGCAGGTGAAGAGAGAGGCCCTCTGTTTTCAGAAGCTTGGGCCTCACTCTCCATCACTGCTCATGGTCCCCTGGGGCTAGAGTGTCTTCCTCATCTTTGTGGTATTAATAGACACGCTGGGGAAGCACTCTTTACTCGCTGACATTCTTTCTCTTAGATACTATCTGTCTCGTATTTCTGACCCCCATTGATTTCCCACAGCAAATACTTGCAAAGGGAATATTCCCAAGGACTGCTGCTGGGACATTCCATCAGGGTCCAGTGGACATTCCCGTGATTCTCAGAGCAGAGGAGGCTGGAAAACAGGACACATGGTGAGGGCTGTGTTCATAGGAGCCTGGCTGGGAGTGCTGGTGCCTCTCCTCTCAGCTGTTGTCAGAGTGGGCACGTGGTTCCTGTGACCCTGGAGACGGCTGTGAGGAGTGGTCAGCTGTGCGGACATGGGGCATTTGGACAGACTTTCTCTAGAACCTTGTTTCTGCTGCAGTGTGAGCTGAGATGAACACACACAGTGACATTTACACGTGTCTTACAGCGAAGACGCATTCCATTGATCTCAGAGTACTTCCCCTCACCTGGAGCGTGCGTACCCCCCACTCTTGCCACTTTTGGGGGCAGTCTGGGAATTCCTCTCTCCTCCTGAGGTGCGATCAGGAGAAGTTCTTGCTGACAGTCATGAACACATGACAGAATGTCCTCATCCACCTCACTCACTCAATTAGCACTGTGCAACGCCTGGCTTTTCGCTAAAGGCAAAAGGCTCCTGCAAGGAAAACATTTTGCAGTGATTCAGGTCATTGAGGCAGCCAGGACAGCTCAGTGAAAGAGACTCACTAAGGAAGACTCGCAGAGCTGCTCTGGAAGGTGGCAGGGCTGCGGGCACCTGCGTTCAGAGCAACCATCAGGATTTTAAGGAGCAATAACGGCAATGTGTTTTTCACTGCAATAAGTTTTAAAAGTGTAAACATTTACTATGCATGTTGATCACACATAGTATGTAGCACAGCAGGAAACACAAAGTTCAGCTTTGCCCAGGTAGCCCTGTCCCTTTCTTGCAAACACAATTCTGGGTGTCACCTGCGCCTGTAGTACAAATCCACCTTCTGAGTGCTTATTTGCTCACTCTCTCATGCCCGCAAGCATACACTTCTTTGCTCGTGGTCTATACATTTGAGCTGCACATTCATTGCTGGGTGTGGTGAACAGAATACCCAGTGCAATAAATCCGACTCCCAAACTGCAGGTGACATGTCCCCACAGGTGAGAACTGTGTTAGACCCTTAAGCTTTTGGTGTAGTTTGCCCATTATTTTAATCATTTGGCCCAATTGAATGCATTTTGGGTTTCCACGAGACCATTTTGAAGCTTTTTTAAATTCAAATCTTTATTGGCACATTATAAATATACATCATCATTGCATGACACGACTTGATCCATTTTGAAACTTTTAAGGCATTTCATTGAAGTTCTTTTTTAAAGGGAAGTTGGATGCTGCTCTGTGAGGGCACTGTGGAAACTGCATGAAGGTCTGTGTTCTGGTAGGTGACCCCTTCGCTTCTGCAGCTTCTGCCTGGGGCTCTTTGTTCTTTGTCTGGAGCTCTCTCTCCCAGCTAGATTTTCTTCTGTGTATCCCTTAAGTCTGCTTGTCTTGGCCAGGCCAGGGGCTTAGACCTCAGCCGAGGCTATGGACAGCAAACCTGTCAGAGCTCTCCATGGTACAACCACCTTGCTGCAGCACAAGTGCTGTAGGTTCACCCCTCCTGGCCTGGGCTGGGGCTTGGCTCCCTTGGAGGAGCCCTGGGAGGTGCCTTTGTCTTCCAGTGTCATTGGATTAGAAAGTGGTATCGGGTCACCAAGAAAAATTTCGATCTGGAGAGAAACACGAGAAGGGCCTGGAGGGCCCCAAACCCTCGGGTCCTCGTGTTTGGGGGAAGGGGTCCTCCGCTAAGTGGGAGTGCGTAGTCATCTATATCCAGAAGCCCTGCCAAAGCCTCATGCACTCATATCTGGGGCTTTGGGAACTGACCCCGTCTGGGTGTGATCCTCTGACGAGTTCGCAGCTGAATGTGGTGCTGAGAGGCGAAGCGTGGTGGGCGGAGGGGCTCCCTAGGGGCGTGGTCTGGAAAGGTCCACCCCCTCCTCCTCCCTTGCGCCCCGCCCCCTCCGCCACACCATGAGCTGCTCTCTGTGCCGTGCTCTGCTCCCTTGGAGCCAGCCCACTATGCACTGAAACCCCTTCAAATTGTGAGCCCAAATCAACTTTTCCTCCTTACAAATGTGGGTGTCTGATATTGTGTCTCCCGTTACGAAAAAGAAAGTAAGACAGCACAGAACCAAGGATTATGCTTCATTAAGGTTTAATGTAATTTCCAGTGTTTGGCTTTGAACTTGTTGGGGGTCAGCCATGCTTCTCGCTGCTCACTCTGGGCACGGTGCTGTCTCCTGTGCTCTGTCCCACCGTGCCTTCCCGGCTGGAGGGGTATTGTCTCAGCACGAGTTAGACCTTGGAAGCCACTTAAGTCTGCGTCAGGTCAGATTTGTGTGGGATTTTGGAAATCAGCGTTTCAATTTGCTATCAACTTTCCTTAACATACACTGTAGTTTATTATATTAAATCTCTAAAGAAATCTTCACAGAATGCAAAGTGCTAGTCATTCACAGAACTGTAAGATAAACTCTTCTGTTTGGGCAGCCCTTACCTTTCTGTGAGAAAATTTTATTTTCAGGTCTTCATTTATAAAACCTCTTGTCAAGTTCCCTCTGAACTCAAAGGCAGAGATGGCCCTTGGGAGTTTTTTGAGTAGACAGGTTGAGTATAAAAATGCATGTCTATTTTACTGGTGTGGATGTGAGATGAGTGATTATGGAATCACCTCCTATCGGTCACTTGAGGAGTTGCTCAACTCACTGTGGTGCTGTGACCGGGGCTTGATGGCACTACTTATCCTGCTGAGGTGATTTCAGGAGCTGAGTTCAGGTCAGGGACCCAGAAAACCATAAGACACTGGGAACTTTGCCATAGCTTTGCTTCAAACCAATCTTTCCAATTAGATTTGCAGAGGCATCTTTTGCTCAGTGGGGATCCAGAGGATTATGGACTATTTGTACAGTATGTGTTAATCTAATGACCCATCTCCATTTAACAACTTCAAAGTGTTGTAAACACAAGGCAATCGTTAGTTCTTCCATGTGCTGCACAAAGCCAGCCACGCGATTTAAGTGCTGAGCCCAGACGTGGCGCAGCTCTGGAAACAGACCGTCTCTGCTCTGGCTCGGAACTTCACCTAGAAGAACCTCTCTGAACCATCCTGTTCATGCACAGAATCTGAGGACTGAGTTCAGCACAAGCTTTCAAATTTCTGTCGTCCCGTGGGCCCATGGAGTTGGGATGCTTTGGTGGCACACACTGTCTGGGGTGGTCCTCTGGCTTCATCCGTCAACACGGTGAGCTTAGCAGGTACTTTGCTGTGTGGGCCTCCTGGAGCCCTTCTCTTGCCAGTGACTTGGAGGAAGTGGTCCCTGGTGTTTCTCGTGTCCTTCTGTCTCAGATGGACAAGAGACCCTCCTTGTCGTTGATGCCATCTCTTCCACCTACATTCTAAGCTCTGTGTCTTTGACCCTCAAGTTCCTCTAGTTCCTATTCCATCCAGTTTTCTCCCACTTCTTCCACATTTTCTTCCTTGTAGCACTTTTTAAAAGCACACTCTGCCCCTTCTTTTCATTTCAGTGGTCTTCTGAGTTCTGAGGCCCTCGCAGGCTAAAGGTTCTATCATAACACGCTCTTCCTGTTGAAAGCCCAGACACCTTTCTTCCCAGTTTTGCATTCTCTGAACAATCCTCAGAAACTTTGTAAAGATCGATTGCTCACGTCCTCTTGATTGTCAAGTACAAGAATATTTCTTATTTTATGCGAGCTTCCTCCTTACACTCTTGCTCATTTAAGCACAGATCCTGAACAGTGTGTTCTCCATTCTTAGCAGATGGGGCCAGGATGCCTCCATCACGGATGTCCCCAGGCTGCCTTGTCTGCAGCCTGTGTTGCTATGGGGATGTGGTAGAGCCTCAAAGGGACATCACCGAGTGGGACTAAGGCAGCCCGAGGGTGTTTCTGAGGGAGACAGCGAGGCCCCTCACTGTCTCTTTTCACGCCTTGGTGGCTGTTAGGTGAGAAGACTTCCTCTTCCAGGAACTCATACCATGGTCTTCTGCCATTCTACATACAGACCACAGGCAAAGGGGCCAGGTGACCAAACCTAAAACTTCTGAAGCCACGATTTAAAGTACACCTTTCCTCTTTTTAAGTTAGATTATCACAGCACTGGAAAGTTGACTTATACAATGCAACCATAGGTCTGTTCCAGAGCAGTCTAGAGCAGGAATCTAGAATGATCTAGAAGCTGCCTGGAGCAGCAGCCAGAGGTTAGAGGCCAGAGCCTACTGCTTTAGTGACCGGGACAAGTTGCCAAAAACCTCCATGTCCATCTCTAATAAGAGGCTAATAATCACCACAAGGCTTGTGTGTGCCAATGTATGAACATGTTTGACCTGTTCTCAGAATACGTTAGGCCTGTGTGCACTTGCTATGTCTCACGGTTTCCTTTATTTCATTTATAGTCTCCATCACATTACACACAGGTGAACCTTCCTTGTCTTGGTCATCACAGTGATCCAGTAATTAGTTCTAAGGAGAGGAAGAGCCATGGGGACAAGCAGTAAAGCCTGGCCCTGGACACAGGGGTTTGAGTTGGACCTAAGTGGAGATTCTGATCACAGATGTGGGTTAGAAGAGTGTGCACTGCATCTTCAGTTGCAGCATTTCATTTGCTTTTGTTAAAACACAAAATTTCAGAATTCAACTAAAGCAGCACTACAAGGTTATCCCAGAGATCTCGGATGTGGGCAGTGCTTGTGGACAATCACCTGCTTCCAGTATTGTTTTGTGTGGGTCTCACATTAGTTCTGTTACATGGCTATTGTTTTCCATTGACCCAAAGGAAGACATGAAAATCCAGAACCACAACAACAACAACTTGTCATTTAGGAAATGACAAGTTTAATACTTAAGCTCAGAGTTTTTGGGTCTAATTCCATTTTATCACAATTCACTAGAAGAACGAATTTTGTTTTCATAATGATTACAGGAAGAATCTAGAAGCTGACTGAAGCTGAAGGAAGAAATTCAGTGGGGAAAGCTACCCGAGGGAACCACCAGCAAGTGTGCCCTGAGCTCGGGCTCTCTGCCGTAGGCTCTCTGTGTCCTCTGCTCAGCCACTCTGCAGCTGATTCTAGTGAGAAGGGGTGTCACTCATGGAACACGTGTGCATCTTCCACAAAACTGTGAGATCTTCTGTGACAGGGACCAGGGGAGTCAAGGGGACTATCCAGCCTCAGATCTTTCCTCTCACCCTTAGAGTGGCGGAAAACCCAAATCCTTTCCAATCCTTGCACTCGAAAGAACAAAACATGTCCCCTCTACTCACCGTGTTGCACTTCAGTGTCTGCTCAAGGCTACCGAGGAGAAAAACTCTGCGGCCAACAGTCATAAACATGCATAATGAGGAATTGTTACGTATCAGGTGACTGTTTTTATACTCAGATAAATGATGCTTATAAACAAACATAACCAGAAAATAAAGACACTAGAGATTGCATTAAACAAGTGAATGTATTCTTCTATTTTGACTTGGAACTACTTACAGAATTTAAAGGAAGAACAAAGCTGAACATAACACACTTTTGATTTCAAAATACATCTCATAGCTGCAGTAGTAATCTCAACAATGTGATATGGAACTATAAGCCAGCTGAACAGAATAAAGAATCCATGAAATAGACTCATAAATCCATGGGCAACTGACTCAACAAAGGTGCCAGGAAGACCTGATGGGGAACCAGTAACTCCTCAATATCATTAGTCATTAGAGAAATGCAAGTCAAAGCCTACATAAGGCATCGCCACACCTGTGAGTCGAAGATAACAAATGCTGGTGCGGTTGTGGAGAACGGGAAAACTGAACATACTCTCGGTGGAGATGTGCATTAGTGTAGATATTTTGGAGAATGGTTCGGAGATTCCTTAAAAATTAAATTAAAGTTGCTATATATGATACAACAATCCCACTCTGGTTCTTTATCCAAAGAACTGAAACCAGTGTCTTGAGGAGATGTCTGGGCTTTCATATTCATTGCAGCAGTATGCTCAACAGCCAAGACATGGACGCAACCCTAGGACCCAACTACGAATGAATGGATAAAGAAACTGAGGTACACACACACGACAGGATATCATTATTTTATTACTTAGGATCAAAAATTGCTCCAAAAAGAAATTCAAGACATGATCAGGTAACAAAGTTTCTCTGAAAGAATCAAAAGTATTGTGTGACTCTCCTGATTGGGACTGGGATCAAGATCAGACGAGTTACTGTCCCTTGTCCTCCTTATGGGCAGTTTAAAACTTCCTAAAGGACAGAACATGGTCTCGGGATAAGACAGTGTCAGCACACCGGCCCCTCTCTCCAATCAGGGTGCCCATGACACCAGACTGCCTGGTTTAAGAAAGCCCACCCCGTGGTGTGGTCCATGAGGGGTGAAACTGGACAGAGGGGCACAGAAACAGAGAGAAAAACAGAAGCAAAACAACTGAAGGTAATGTTTTTCCTGCTCGTACTCACACACTCAACAAAACACCGGGGAGACCAGACGTGTACTTGTGTGTTTTCCCCCCACATCAGTAGTTCTCCTGCACAAGCCAGGTGGTGCATCTTCCATTTAACTCGGTTCTGACACTCTCTACTTGGAGACAGCATCAGATCCCACAGATGGTGGCTTCAATCCCCGACTGCGTTCTCCATTTCACGTGCCACTCATGAATACCAGCTTGTGACCTGGATGTGTAACCACCAGCTGTAAGTCGGGTCCCCACAGCTGCCCCTTCAATCCAGTTCACGAGAACGGCTCCCAGAATGCGTGCGATCATTTCGATCATGCAAAGAATGTTTTAAATGACACAGATGAAAAGCAGGTGAAAGGAATTCTTAGAGTGGGGACTGGAAGGGGCGAGGTACAGACCATTTCCCATCCATCCCTGAGGGCCACCCCGAGAGCCGCCCACAGGACCCTGGAGGTGATCACGTATCTGAAAATCACCAGAACCCTGCTACATTGGATTCTGATAGAGGTGCCAGTATGGAGATGTGGTTGGCTGCACCACTGATGGCCAACTCTGTCTTCAGTCTTTATCTGTCTACAAGGAGAGAGAGTGGGCTATGGACACGACAGTCCCTGCGCTGGAGAGGGTTAGTCTCAGCACCCTGTATCCACCAAAATCACGGGCATCTTACCAGCATACGAACAAGCTCTCATCATGCCAGAGAGTCTAAGGACTTCAGGATTGTGTGCCAAGAATGAAGATAAGCACAAAACCTAGATTTCCTACTTCACAGAGCCCAAATAAATTGTCTTCTAACATAAACAACTCTGCAGTTCCCAAGCTGAGTATCCCATGAAGTTCATTAGGAAAGCTTGGCACAAGGTCAGTGTTACTATTAGAACTGTTGGAAGCCTATTTATACTTCAGAGCACACTGGATTGTGCTTTGCCTTTGTGTGCATGTATTCCAAAGAGAAGAGTCAGACGAAAATTGCCGGGGAGGATTTCTAACTTTCTGACATCAGAAGTACATTATATCACCTCTCAGTAAATACTTTCAATTAAGTAATTTTAATGTTGCTGCTTCACTATTACTATGATCACCCCAAATCCTAAACTTGAAAAAATAAAACAACCACAATTTTGACAAGACGGATATGAAAATAGTCTTTATAGCAAAGTAATAACTAATTTAAGAGACAAATTATTAACTTACCTAGAAAAGTAACTTCATTGAATGGCTAAATGCTGTCTTAATTTAATAAAGTTTCTTATATATCCATGAAAGGGAAAAAGAAGAATGAAGTAAAAAATTAACAAAAGACATAAACAACGACTTCATGTATATAAAATAAATACAATTAGACACATAAAAAACACACTGAAATATATTCACAGTTACAAAATGCGCTCAAGGTCGCTTGTAAACACCGGGCCGAGGACTGACTTCTGGAACCGACATTGGTGCCCAAAGACCAGCGGGCTCCAGGGTAACAGCAGCAGTCGAGGCTGTCGTCTCCTGGCCACTGTGCCTGTGTGAGTCAGTTCTGGAGACAATCAGAACAGATGGAAAATACCCGCGTAGTTATTCCAGGGGACTCATGAGGCTGGGCCCAGGATTACAGAGGCCGGCTGTGTACTAGAGCGATGGAGGATGAAGAACTGCTGGGCCCAAGACGATGCACAGAACAAGAGGATCCAGCCAGCAGCCCCAATCTGAGGTCAAAGACCTGGTCAAAGCCCCTGCAGAAGCATCTTAGCCAGACTGCACTAGAAACTAAAGGAACTAGATTCCCAGTAATGGGAACGTTTATTTCTTCCTTCTACTTTCGTTGAGACGAGGATACAAGCCTATTGGTTGGTACGACCGATGTCCGAGGCAGGTGTCCTCCTTCAGTTGGCTGGCCTGTGTGTTTATCATCCAGACACACCAGCGTTGTGCTGCACTAATCCGAACGGATCTTACATCACTGAATTCAGCATACCTTGATCCATGTGCAAACTGCTGGCACCCCCAGAGCACTCTGGCTACTTCGGCTGTCTTTTGTTTGTTTCCTCCTCTGCCTCTCCTGCCTCTCCACGGTCCCTAGGAAGCAAGCGTGCTGGGGAATCTCACTGTTCTTCAGCCTGGGAGTGGCCTGAGTTGGAGGGCAGCTGGCCCAGTTCCCACATTTACTAGGTGAACTCTAGGGCTTGCCTCCCGCTGCACACTCATGTCCCAAGGCCAGTGACGGAGCTCCCACCTGCTACCTGGCAACGCTCTGGCCCTCACACCGCTGCCTTCCTCATCTTGGCTTTCCTGCCCTCCTCTTCTTGACTGGTGTTCCCGTGAGCCGTTGGCAAATGTCCTAATGGCACTGGAGCACTTGTCCTTGGGTCTGAGTGTGTGACTGTGGACAGCTCCCAGGTTCTAGCTATGTCTGCGAGGGGGGAGATACCGGGGGAGTACCACGTCATGCTCAAGGCGCACTGGGGTCCGCCTGAGGGAGGGACAAGTTCGGGCTGTGCAGCTAAACAGGAGCGGACGCTCACACCAGCAGTCCTGGGCCAGCGCGTTTCCATTCCTCGTCTCCGAACCGGCCACCCACGGAGGGGCAGCATGCACAGGGCTCTCAGCTAGAAGAGGGGAAACGCGCACGTCCTCTATGAATGATGAGATACAAAGAAGCCACGCACCCTACGTAAAGGTAGTCTTAAGACAGCAGCTAATTCCAGGAAAAGGTGATGAAACCACAGTAGGTAACAGGGAAATGGGCTTTGTGGAGAAGGTCATGGAGACGGGAAAGGGTGTGGCGGAAGGGAAAAGGGAGGGAAGGAGAGAGGAAGCAAATGATTAAGACACAATACGCATTTATACCAGTTCCCCAAGACCAATGTAATTACCATGTACTGAACATATAGAAAAATATTTATAAAAATATGAGAAATAAAAGGCATTTAAAACAAAGTAACAACCACAAGTAGATCAACATTATAGAATGAAGAAAGCTTCATTGGAAAAGGGATGTGTGCATGCGCTTGTGTGTGTGTGTGTGTGTGTGTGTGTGTGTGTGTGTGATAAAGGAGGGGAGGTGTGGGCCAGAGCCCGGGGAGCCCAGTGGCTCTTGACGCGGTGTGACCTGCTCTCCGTCCCAGGCCCCACTTGCTCCAAGATGAGGCTTGCACTGGCAGAAACCTCTTGGACAGTTAGGTGTAGATTTTGTGCCCCCTGATGATTGAATTCCAGTATCACTTTCAGCAAATTTCTAACATGGAAAAGCAAAGGAAATGTGCCTAACATGAAGGAGTCAAAATAAAATACTTGGCTCAGAAATACAGGCATTGAAATTCTTGATGTATGTAAATAGATTTTATGGAGAATTTCTTGGAAAAGGGGATGGAGTATAAAAAAAAAGTCAGCAATAAAAGCCCTGACTAATGGAAGATGAATGAATACAGCAAAGAGCTGATCCAACAATATGGTGTGTGTTAGGAAGAGACACCTCCCTCACTTGGAGCATACTTTTCCCGCTGGCCCAACCTCCTTCTGGAGCAGCTCTGGAGTCTTCTTCCGAGAGTGTCTTGAGGAGGCGCGGGAACAAGTATGGCAAACAGTACTGCGGGGCCTCGGAGAGCGAGGCGGTCAAAGCTTGAGCCTGGGTCCTCAGCCACCTCTTCCGCAGGCCCGGCCTGTGCGACTCTGACTCTTCCAGAAGTCTGAACACCATGGAAGGGAGCAGTTTTGAACCGGATTCACGACATCGGAGCAGCCACAACAGCACAACTGAAAAGACCGAGGGAGGAAGACTCCAGAGCTGCTTTGCTGACGGCAGTGGTGACGGGCTCACAGCGAGGGAGGATTCTGAGGAGGATTCCTGGCAATGTGTCTCTTTCTGTAACAGATTTTAAAATGTATGCATTCACCGGAGATTTCTGGTACACTGCACACAGTGATACACGCACCTCAGCAGAAGTGGAGTCAGCTTCCAGGCACGGCCCAGGTGGGAGCCGTTGGTTGGAGACCAGACGCAGAGGCTAGGGTACCCGTGGTCATCTTGGGCAGGAGGTGGCAGCTGTGTGTGGAGGCTGCTGCCGGGAAGAGGGCACGAGCCACAGGCGAGGCTGTGAAGCCCATGCTGCTCTACCGCAGGCACCACCCCCGTGGTCCTGTGGCCTGCTGCCCCGGGCCTGGCATGAGCCTCAGCGCGCATGTTCTGCCTTTAGACTCAGAGCTTTCCATTCCTCCAGCACGTCCTCAGCTTTGGAGGCACTGGAGGCTGGGCCCAAGGCCTTCACTGACCTACAGTCCTGGCCTTTTAAACTGTTTAGAATTTGAGCATCTCACTCAGCAGCTGAATTGTCCAAGCTCTGCTCTGGCTCACGTCTTTCCTCCCTGAGTGTGCATCACAAAGTCCTGAGCAGTGTGGTGATCTCGTGCCTCTGCCGAGAGCCGCGAAGGCTGCAGCAGAGACGGTGGGCGTGTAGGGTCCCGGGGCCCAGCGTGCGGCGCTGCCTTTGCAGCAGCTTCGGACTCAGTCAGGAGAGCTTCTCACAGGCCAGAGCTGCTCAGGTTTGGTCCAGAGCCACATCCACCCCAGGAGCTGTGCACTGCTCCAGCTGGTTAACAGCTTGCCCTTCCCAGGAGCTACCCCAGCCCTGTGTGGATCCCTGCGTCACAGAGCACCTGGGCTCACACAGCACACTCCTGGCTCTCCTGCCCCCATCCTGGGAACTGTCCCTGTGACCCTGGCAGCACAATACCCACCTGCTGGCAGGGACTGGGCACTGAGGATCTGGCTAAGGCCAACATGGCCAGTGTCTGTCCTGCCCAGCGGCAGGTGCAGGAGTCCTCGCCATGCTGTGCCCTGTTTGCTGGGGGAAATGGACGTCCCCAGAGTGCTGCCTGTGAGCAGCATCCTGCTCAGCACCAGCAGAACATCAGGGGTGGAAATTAGGCTTCAGCCAGGCAATGAAAGGGGCGGGAAAACGTGCCTGGATTTTCCACCCGTCTTTGGTGTAACCCTGGGAAGGGGACAGGGGTGAAGGAGGCATGTCCAGTGCGGCCTGCTCCTCACGCGCCCCTCCTGGTGTGGCCTCGACTCCATCTCTGGGGCTCCACACAAGTAAAGGGTGACTGAGTCCACTGAACTTGCATGTGGACCATGCAGCCCAGGGAGGTGAAGGACCGAGTCTCCCATGATGACAAAGGGCCAGGCAATCGCTGGCACCCTGTGCCAGGCCCTGCCCATCCCTAATGACAAAGGAACAGACCAAGCCCATCTTGGCAAATGATGAGCTACCATCCCTGTGCAGACACCTGTGAATTTTGTGATTGAAGTAATAATTAAATGGCTGTGGAACAATAGTTCTGTGGCAATGATCAAGGCCTGTAACTTCAGATCTGTTCTCAGCACCACCGCGTGTTTAGAGCGTCGTGCCTTTTTACCCTTTGACAAGCACAGAAGCCAAACCTATGGTCTCATTCAATGATGGTCTCCACCGGGGTGGGCACTCTGCCCTTGCAAGTCTTGGCAGGGACAAGCTCATCTTCTATTTGGAGAGCCGCTGCCCGGGACAGTCTCTGCAGCTCTGGTGACAGATGGGTCACCGATTTCTAATCACTGTGGATGGACCTCTCTGGCCCCGTTTCTCCTGTCTGTTGAGGAAGTCAGAGGATCACCATTGTTACAGGCGGGTTTCTGATCTCTGGAATGCTTCTTCCCAGGAGTCTAGGGTTTAGACCCCTCACTGTAGAACTGGCCCTTCACCAGGAGTTTAAAATGATCAAATGCAGGGATTCAAACAGAACCACAGGAAATTGTCCTAACTGCATTGTTCACGGTAGTCAACAAAGGTGGAAACGACCCAAATGCTCATCAAGGAATAAGTAGGGGCAGGAATGTGATCTGCTGCACAATGGGGTGTTGTCTTCCCCGGAGAGGAAGACTCTCTCACGCTGTACTGCAGAGGAGCCTCCAGCCTGCTTGCTGAGAATGGAGCTTCAGATAAAAGCCAAAAGCGTGGCCTGATGCCATGTGTGTGACACCCAAATGGCCGGGGCTGGGGGGAGCTAGGAGTGGACCCCGGGCTGGTGACCTAGGGCACCCCTCAAAGGTGGTCTCAGGGGTCTCATCTCTGAGATGGGAGCTGGTCATGTAGATGGGGCAGGGCTGTGCCTCTGTAGTGCCCGGCCTATGTGGAGCAGCTTCTGGATAAAGGGCCTGGGGATAATGAATGCATTCTGGAGTTTGGTGGAGACCTTGGCTACATGTCAAATGACACAGAGAAGAAAAGCACTATTCTCACACTCAGGTGAAAGAATTGTGAAGCCCGAGGGAGAACTGCAGGGAAACAGCACTCAGTGAGGGGACACGCTGTCTGACAGGTGGAGGGGACAAGCAGAGTGGATGCTGTCCTTTGCAGCCTCACAGCCGTGGGCACAGATCCAAGGAGTGCACGCAGTGTCTCCCTGCAGATGGCCTAGGCTGAGATGGGTTTCCTGATGAATGGCAGCTTCCAGTTTCTGATCTCTCTCTCTCTCTCTCTCTCTCTCTCTCTCTCTCTGGCTGCACCATTTGCTTCTTTGGTGCACTTGCTTAGAAGTGAAGAGTTCACGGCTTGGTCTAGCAGCAAACAGCAAGGACAGTAGACATCAGAGTAAGGATGGACCCTGGCCAGGTGAGCGGTGCAGACCCCTCGCCCTTCCTTATGGCATCATAGATCCAAACTCTACCTCAAAGTCCAGTTGGCGATGGTGAAATCCAGTGCATTGCAGTCTAGACACAGAATACTGCATTGTAAGAGAGATGAGAAAGAGGAAAATTAATAGACAGCATTCATGGAGATGGTAGTGAGGGAGAGAGGACAGAAAGGGACATCATATGTTCCACACACTCACTTAAGACTAAGTAACAGAAGTCACACTGTCACAGTGAAAGGACACTTTAATTTGTGATACTAGGAGGAAAATCCCTTCCAACAAAGAATAAGAACTCCCGCTGGGTTTGTAGTCTCAGCCAGTAAGGTTTACACTTTGAGAAAAATGTGCCTGAAAACACAGGATTACAAAGGTAGCCATTGTGTCCAGCCCACCCCACCCCCTTTCCACGGGGGCCTCCCAGAGAGACACGGCACATTCTGAGCCTGGGCCTGCCATCCCCGGCGCTTCCTCGCCTCTGGTGGAATTCTTTTTTCTGTGAAGCACCATTGTTTCCCAGAAGAATCTGTTCCCCTGGTTTACTGTCTGGGTGAAATTTACTGGACACAAAGGTCCTCTGGATTTATTGCACATTGCCAGGAGCATGCAGGGTGATAGGCCTCACGGCCACAGCCCGAGGGACTTGGAGTGCTGTAGAACAGCTCAAGGTACTGTGAATGTCTCTCCTTGCAGGACAGCAGATCGCTGCTTACAAGTTCCTTCATTTCTGGAGCAGGTGGAGCAGCTGCTTCAGATACCAGACATCTCTTCCGTCTTCACATCCGCTTGGACCTGGCTTTCTCCGGTCAATACTGGCCATTCTTACTTGCGTTCCCTCTTGAAGCTCATGCTTCTCCCTCCTGCTCGTGTTCTGGGTATTTCTGATATGCGGCTCATAGTCAACCCACTGATTTTTCTATCTCACCCTCCCCTCCAGGTCTTCTCTGCTGCATGGGTCCTCCTACTGAGTCTTGGGTGGTCTGGGTGGTGGCCGGGGTTAGTGCAGGAGGCCCCTGAACCCTATCTCCCCCATCAGCTAGAGAACAGGGAGATGCCATCTTGGAAAAAAAAAGAGAGAGGTGGTTCTGCAGAGTACCTGGTTGTTCTCGGAATTTTACAATCGGTGTGAAATATTGAGTCTCTTACAAATTTAAATCCTACCCCCACTGTATGACAACTTTTTTGTAAGACAATTTTGAAATTCTTTTTCATAACTCAAGTTCACTAGGTTGAAAATATTCAGTTAATATTCTTTTCCAATCTCATATTCACTATTATTCTTTAAACTATCACATTCACAATGTCCTTGATAGTATGTATGCATATGGATTTCATGTGTGTGTACCCAGGAGTGCTATGCCTTGTAGTGCAGAGATTTTTTGTGGGGCTGCTGCATTGAGTGTGATTGTTTATTGTGTTGAATTGACTTGAGGAAGGGTCAACCAGCATGCTGGTACATGCTGGGTGTGTCTGTGGATACTTGAGTTTTAGGCCAGCAAGCTGATGGGGGAAGACCTGTCCAGATGTGGGTGGCATTGACCAATAGGCTTGTAGCCTGGGCAGAATAAAAGGGGAAGATGGATTTGTCTCCTTTTGTGGAGGAGCTCCAGTCTCTGCCATTGTCATTGGACATGGGTCGCCACTTTCTTCAGCCTTCCATTGTGGACTCTCGGCCTTCTGGCCTAGACTCACAAGGGTGATTCCACAGTGAGCTCTCAGCCTTTGACGTGGCTGCTGCTAGATGGCTGCTCCATAGCTCTGGCCTGGTCCTGTAGAAGTCTGCAGGGCTCTGTGCTCCTGAGCCTGGGGCCTGCTCACGAGTCCTTGTACAGCCATACACCCATTTTATGTGGAGCTTCTATCTGTAGAGACCCCTCACTAACACACAGAGGGTCTATACTATAATGATTTTCTGATATAGTATAAAACAAAATTAAAGGAAATATTAGGATTTAAAGGAGTGAAAGAAGTTCAAAATGAAGAAAATACTCTTACTGAAGATAAGCACCCTTGAAGACTTCCCATCTCCCCTTTACCCCAAACTGTTTCCCTGTATTACTCACAATTTGCACAAACATTTGAGTCCATCGATGAACTGATGCTGATGAAGTGGGCCGAGCATGGCCTCTAAAACCTGAGTGGGGTCCTCCACAGGCTCTGCCTAGAGCTCTGCTGTGCTCACTGGGGTTTGTGTCTTAATTCACACACCTTTCCTCAGATGGAGCTTCTACTAAATCAAGACTCACCCAGGGTGTGCTCAGGAGGGTCGGAGCCCACACTCCAGTGACGCTGGAAGAGGGTCTCCCCAGCTCTTCCTGTGGGGAGAGGAGGCTGGGTCCCTTTTTATCACACCCACATCCCCAGCAGGGCTTTGTGTGGACTGGGAGTGTGGAACTGCGGAGGTGTCATTATTTCATGAGTACATTTGGGAGTTTTTATTTTAAGATCACATGGTTTGAAGCACAGCCAGTTCCACACTGACACTTTGCTGCCTGCTGAAAGTGAACGTGGGCTCCCTCCGGCCTACAGCCCCTGGCACGCATCCCTGGAGCTGGCTCATCATCCTCTTGCATCCCTTGCTCAGGAATAGCAATTGAGGGGAACCTCAGTGTGCACGGGGTAAGGACTGTTTTGTTACCACGCTTGCTTCTGACTCCCCTGCGCTCGGTTTAGTAGTACATGAGTGACTTACTGCTTCCTGTGGATTTTCTAAGAATAGGTGGAAAGAAGTCCCTTCCCTAGAGTCAGACGTGTGTGTGGGATGGTTGGGGTGGCTCTGTTGCCGCCCCTCAGCTCAGCCACCTGGACAAGGCGTGGTCTGTCCAGGCTCACTGCATTTAAATCTGCAGGGAAGAAGTCGGCATCTCAGTCATCTTTAAAGGCTATTCCTGTTCTATGAGCAGCTGAAGAATCTTTTGGTGTCTGACAATATATTTTGTCTTAAAAATCAAATGGAATTGAATTCCAAGGTAAGTTGGTTTGTTCAGAAAGTTACTGAACTGCCCTTACTAATTAACTTTGTGTTTTCTCATTTTTCTTTTCTTCTTTCTTTTTTGTGGTGTGAGGGTTTAAACCCGGGTTACTCCCCCTACAAGCCCAACATTAAGTGTTTGAGACACTGTCTCATTATGTCACTAAGTTGCCAAGACTGGGCTTGAATTTGTGTTTTTCGTGCCTCAGCTTCCCAGACTGCTAGAATCATAGGTGTCCATCACTGTGCATAGTGAACATCTAATGTCCTGAGACAGTTGTATGGAGGGCTCTTAACTGGTTTCTGCAGCATGTTCTGGGGAAGGACACTTAGAGATGATTTCCCATATCATAAGTCAACTTCTGCTTTCGAAGTGGTACAGTACTGTTCTAGCCGGGAGAAACTGCAGAGAGAGCAAGAGAGAAAGAGAGAGAGAGAAAGAGAGAGAGAGAGAGAGAGAGAGAGAGCAGAAGAGAGACAAATGAAGGGAGAGAAAACTTGGGCTCTTTATTTGACTTAGTTTATAAAAACTTATAATATACTCTTTTCTCTTCTCTTCCCTCTAAGTAACATTTCTCCACACCTAATAATGTTAGAGCTGCCCTTGGGAGACGACTGAGCTTTCCTTCTCTCCTGGTCCCTTTCTGTTCTCTGCCCACAGTCCTTCCTGGCATCTGCTGTACACAGCGCTGCTCCCGTGGCCCACCCCACCCAGCCTGCTGGCCGAGGACCCTCCGACTGCACGGCTGTCTTCTGCCAGGCGCCCTCTGAGGGGGTGTCAGTCAGCAGCATCATCTCAGGTCCAAGGCATCCCTCCTCCTGTCTCTGGCCCAGTCTAAACTCTCCACCCAGGCCTCCCTTCCCGGTCCTGGGGCCCACTAGGTTCCAGCGGCTCCCTGGTTCACAGTGGACACAAGCACCAGCTTCTTTCCTCAGCTTCACACCCTCCTCCGGGACTCTCGGCCACAGGCTGCAGGGCAGGCTGAGCGCTTCCTCTCCCCCAGTAGCACCACCCTGCACCACCCTCTCCCCCAACAGCCCGTGCCCCTCACTCTGACTTTTGCCACAGCTCGTGGTTTGGTGACTGGCATTCACACATGGTCAAAGATGGGCTGATGGCTGCCCATTGGCCTTGCAGTTCTCCTCTCCAGAACCACCTGCTGGGAGTCTGCAGCTTTGTGGGTCTGGGCTTCCCAAGTGTGTCTCTCTTGCTTTCTCCATCTTCTCAGCAGCACGAGCATCGCAGACTCCAGTGGAATCCCGGAGCGTGCTTTGCTCAGCAGTGTCGAGCCTTGCCTTGCTCTTCCTAACGCAGATCCTCCGCTCTCATCTCTCTACCACCAGTCTGGCTGGTTTGTTGTCCTCCCATGCCTACTGAATGCAGAATGGGCACAGCCTGTGGGCACAGGTGCCCAGCTCCAAGCACTGGACCATTGATGCTGCAGCCAGCAATGACCCACAGAGCCCCATGTGCGCCCACAGTGCTGGCTGAAAGAGACCATCACTTGGGACTCGGGAGATAGTTGCTCAGTGCCCCTCACCGATTGCAGTGCACTCCGGAATGCCGGAAGCAGTGAGCACTAACGTGCTAGATTAAAATACTGTACAAATCAAATTTCCAGGACTGACAAAGTGGGACAATAACTATTGTTGAAAAGCTTAACAAAATAACAACACATGTCTTGGGAACTTGATTGATAAAACTTCTTTTTGAATTTCATTATCTATTGAGTGAATTTGCACCCTCAGATGCTGTTCACAACTAAGTGTGGGCAGGTGCCACAGGCGTGTGGCACACGCGGTGGCCAGAGACTAGGTCTGAGCCTTGGCGCTCACTCGCCTCCACCTCGGGGATGTGTAAGAGCTCATTCAAGATGTACGATCAGTGTCTGGGAACAGTGCTATTGGAGCACTCCGCATTCCTTCCCCACCTCTAATCAAACAAGGGTCACAGAGAACAGTCTTCAGGGAGCAGAGGTCTGCTAAAGTAGAGTTATGTCCCTCCCACTGGGGCCTTCAGCCCTGGGGGTCCTGAGCTTCAGCGTTTCCTAGGCAGCTGGAGGGGAGTTCCCCACAGAGAATCCAGGGTCAGTCAGCACTGTGCCTTAAAGGAGAGCTTCATTCTGGCCCACAGCTGTCGGGGTTCAGTCTGTGCTTGTCCGCTCCCAGGGAAAAGCACCACGGTGGAGGGGTGTGGAGGACAGAGCCGCTCTGTTCAGGCCATCTGAGATGTAGATGACAGAAACATTGCCAGAGAAGAAAGGTCCGACGTCGTCGGAGCTTCCGAACCTTCACAGCAGCCAGCTCACCCCACTGAGCCGAGGCACTCCCAGACCTGTAAGTGCCCACCTTGCCAGGTGCAATTCGTAAAACCACCAGCTGACCACTATTACATGACGAATAACTAGTTTACACTTTAAGGCACTGTATTGTAGGGTAGTCTGTAAAATATCATTGTCATGACAGTAAATAATGCAGAAATTATGACGCAGGAGCCGAGGCCCACAGCTACAATAACAAAAATCTGGAGCCCTCTTTAGACTGGGACTGCATCTCTTGTGACTCTATGCAAGAGATGAAGACACTTTTAAGAGGCTGGACTTACAGTGGCCCGTGTTATTATGGCTCATTAAAATAACCTGTTGGATCATTGCGATGGTTTACGTCACTAACGTGCCCCCAGAGCCTCACACACTCAAAGATCTTTGAGAGGCGACAGGATCATGAGGCACTGTAGTGAAGTGCGATGTTGAGAGGTGGAGCCTGATTGGCCTGAAGAGGCGGGTCACTGGGGTACGACCCGGAAGGGCTTCTCTCCCTCACCCCTCTGCTCCCTCTATTTCTCAGCTGCTGTGATGTGGGCACCGTTCCTCTACCCAGGCCTTTCCACTCCGCCACTCCTGCCCGAGGGCCAGTCAACCACCTCCACAGATCGTAGGCCAAATAAACCTTGCCTCCTTTAATTTGTTATTGTTGGGTTTTGAGAAAGTGACTAAGCCAACCATCTGGGGCAGCAAGGCGGGAGACAGGCGCTGTGCCTGTGAACCTTTGGACTTGAACAACTCGATCTTCGAGGCAGAGGGACACATGTTCCATAATAAGGACAAGGGAAGAGCTGGAGGTTTCAGAGTGGAGAGATGACATCATTTCTCATCTCCAGTTATCCCTCTAGACATAAGGTCATTGAGATAAGATTCTCCAGTTGCAGTGGAGAGTACATTAGCAAAGTGTCTGTGAGTTCTTTTCTGATGAGCTCAGCACACCTTCTCAGCTGCCCGAGGCTTATCCATTCCACAGTACATTAAGCAAAACTGAGAAAGTTAACATTAAATCAATGCTATCATCAAATCCATAGACTTATTCAAATTTTGAAAATTTCCCAGTAATTTTAACTTAGTTGCATTTCTTTGTTTTTATGCATCAGGATCCCATTCGGAGTTGGACCTTGAGTTTAATTGCCATGTCAAGTAAGTCTCTTTTAATCCAGAGAATGTGCTCAGCCTTCATCTTTTATGATTTTTACTTTAAGAATTCAGTTCAATTATTTTGTAGAATGTTACTTAGTTGCATGCTTCCTTGTGATTGAATTCAGTTTGGTTTTATTATTCTTGGCAGTAATACTAAAGAACTAACATTTCCCTTTCAGGGAGTCATATCTGTGAGCATATGTTACTAGACGGTTCCGTTGTTAAGGCTATCGACTCACATACTGTAAGGCGGGTGAGTTTGTTATCGCCTTTGTGGTTAACGTGTAAGTTTGCATCTGTAAATATTTGCTTCTTATCCCACTTTCACTCATGTTTTTCAGTCCCTGAAGAATTCTGCCTGAATCAGTGCTTCCCGTGATGAAGCCTCATTTTCTCCACCATGCCTAATGGTATTCAGGGGGGCTGGATACACAGTCAAAATCAATTTCAGAAAGCTTCAGCAGAAAAAATTAATTATGAAAACCTATTAGAGATACTCCAAGTATGTCCGAGAGGTCCAGAAGGCTATCCAACAGCCCCGTGATACAGCAGGCCTCCTCTAGTGTAGACCATACCACCACAGGGGACCAGTGCTGCAGTGTGGAGTCTGCTGCCTTAACCTTCACCACGAGGGATTCTGCAAGGCTAGCATTTCAGAGATCACCTGGTTTCTGAGCAGAAGCCCCCTTGTTCATGCTCGTTCATATGTATCCGTTGCAGGAGCCGAGATCACACGCTGGTACTTTAGCTGCAAGGGAGGCTGGGTAGAAAGTTCTGTTTTGTTTTGTGGGAGCAGAAAGACAATTCGAGTTGCATGATTCACATCGCTGAGAAGAAATGTTGGAAGATTAAAAGAAAGATATGATGCGCAATTAAAATGTACAGTGAATATCTACATTTAAAATTTACTATAGTAGAAGACACATTTCCATGAATCACTTTTACAATCCTCTCCTTCACTTCAACATGCTCATGTCATCATTCTACCCCTTTCTGAAGCAGCTCCGGAGTCTTATTTCCTGAGTGTCTTCAGTTATGCTGGCCTGGCTTCCCAGATGTCCTGAATCAATTCAAAACTTTTTGACTTTGAGGAGGAGGAGCCAGGAGTCACATGGTGGCAGAACCTTCGATAAAGTGGGTGTTGATCCACTGTAATGTTTTAATTTGACAAAATTTGCCTTAATATTGTAAACTGCTTCAGAAAGTGACACAAATTGTGGGATAATTCTTGTATTTTAAGGGAGATTTATGGCAATATATCTTTTACAGAAATACATTTTTTGCTTAAATATTTATCATGTGTTTTGATCATTCCTGGAAATATTAAATAATAGGGGATTTCCTTTCTTCCTATCCTCTACCTTTCTTGCCTCATATTTTTAATATTTCCCTCTAATATATTGAATAGTTTTCCATTCTCTTAATATATTTAATGATATACATGCTTTAATCAATATAGTTTACACTAAATTTTCCTCGCAATGTCTGAAATTATTGATTTTTCTTCAATAAGGTGAGAACAAACAGTTCTTGAGCTATCCACCGAAGAATTCTTCAGTCTGTATATGCTGCCTAGAGTTAAAACCTCAACCCTTTCATACAGATCACATTTAGACCCATCATTGTCGCAACGTTTGTGTTAGTGAAGTCTTTCCTGAGCATGTTTTTAACCCCATTCTGCTCTGTAAGGTACACGCTTCCTCTTTTTGTAATAGTTTCCCCTGTAAATGTAAAAGATGTTGGTGAACTGTTTTCAGTTTTTAAGACTGACAATGTTTTTCCTGTAACATAAGTTCCAATGGTGATAAATATTCCACACTGACACTTTCTTGTCCTCTCCAAACGCTTGGCATCTACATCTACTGACTTCTTCAAGTTTACAAGAATACAAGAATACTTGTACAAGAAGTACAAGAATACAATACAAGAATAATACAACAATACAACAACAATATAACAATACAAGAATCAAGAATACAAGAATTCTTGTATTTTTTAAATAAACTTGTTGCTAAGTCTTACATGTGTTTTTGTCTTTACTTTGCTATTCTAAATTTCACTACTTTGCAATCTGAAATGGATTTTCCCCCAATTAATTTTAAACTCAATGTTGAGCATCCTAAGGAAGATAGAGGACTTCTAAGGTGACAAATGTGTCAAACACTACCTCTTAGACTAGGTGGCTTCTCTGTCCTTCCTCTTTGTTTTCAGCTACACAGAGAATTTATGAAAAGATCTCAGTCTGCCTGGTAAGTTGCTTAGTATTCTCTGTTTTTAAACATTCCCTCCTGGCTTATTTCTCAGAGCTGCCTTCCTGCTTGGTTACTCAGAGTTCCACTTTCATTTCTGGTGAGACTGCGGGATCAGTCGCTATTGTGCTACCTCAAACACTGGGAGACATACGTGTGCTCACAAGTCTACTCACTCTTATTTTTTACAGGATTCCAGGGAGGGTCTACGGGCCCCATGCTCTGTGCAGGAGGTGATTATTTCAAATGTTTATTGGATCATAAAGTGGATAATTTTCCCTCACATGATTATTTTATTGTCTTCAATGTAATGAAAATATGATAATTCATAATGGAAGTCTTAGTCTATCACTCTTAAGAGGCTGAATTAAAATTCCAGAAATTGGCTACTGATAGAAAATAGTCCTTTTAATCAGTATCATATTCTTTGTGGATTAGTATATGACACATTCTGATAGGTCATGTAATATTAATTCTCACACAATGGAAAGACTCAGACTACATTTACTTTTATCTCTTACTTCAATACATATAAGAGAACTAA